>CAUYRH010006979.1:0-36116 GCA_963574655.1 Perodicticus potto
AAAAAATGGCCGGGCGTTGTGGCGGGTGTCTGTAGTCCCAGCTACTTGGGAGGCGGAGGCAGGAGACTCGCTTGAGCCCAGGAATTGGAGGTTGCTGTGAGCTGTGATGCCACAGCACTCTACCCAGGGTGACAGCTTGAGGCTCCGTCTCAAAAAAAAAAGTAAATAAATAAATAAATAAATAAATAAAAGGTTTACATAATAAAAAGCAGAACAGCATTCATGAAAGTCTTTGATTACTAGCTCTGGACTATTCCCACCACCAATCGCCACCAAGGATTTTCAACAAAGACTGGTACACGCGACAAAAATCCATCTGCTCCTTTTTCTTTTTGAATTACTTAACATTTGAATATTCACTCTCTTGTCCTCTTTTGCCTTGTGTTTTCATTCCATCCTATCCTCAAAGAAGGGGAAATGCTTGTCTTTGATTAGACTTTTTATCTAAGCGCCCAGGTGAAGTGCTGGGGAATGCTTGCTTTGACTTTCACAAGAAAACTTGGTGGCCACTTTGGGTGAGCGTGCCCTTTGCCAGCAAACAGAAATGGAGAGAATCAGGTACCCAAATGTGAAATGATAGAGTGAACAGTTTTCAGAATTTTCTACTTCTCTCCTTCCTTAAAAATTGCAAATCTCCACTGCTTATAACCACAGTATAAGCTAGAGATGTCACTTCCAAAAATACCACCCCCCAAAAGGGATCTCACTTCTACTTGCAGAGTCCCTTTCCAAATTCAGTTTCCAGGGCCCCACTCGTTGAGCAAACTTCCCTTCTTTTTACATTCTAATCTTATTTCCATCACTGAATGGGCACAGTCGAATTTTATGTATGATAATTACAGTTCTATAATCCCCTACAAAAAAAATAATTGACAGTAAACAAAAAGGTAACTTCAAATAGCTGGGAATCAAAATCTCAGGAAACACCCTAATCCCATCATCCTTTACCTCAGTTTTCCCGATAACCTGTCTGCTGTATTTCAGAGGAAAATGCTCAATAACTAAAGCTGAGAATTTTCTAAATCACAAAAGCTTTAACATTTTAACCATGGACCCTAGACATCTGATCCCCAGACATCTGACAGAGATGCCCATTTATAATTAGAAAACTATGCTTGCTACTTGGAAAATAATAATGTTTGTAATAGGTCAAGCACAGTGGCTCATACCTATAATCCTAGCACTCTGGGAGGCTTAGGCAGGTGCATCTCCTGAACTCAGGAGTTTGACCAGCCTGAGCAAAGTGAAACCCCATCTCTACTAAAACTAGGAAAACTAGCTGGGTGTTGCGGTGGGTGCCTGTAGTCCCAGGGGTGTATATGTATACTGAGCAATCATAAAGTAGAACATTCCTATCAGCCTACAATACTGATTAAAACTTCATATTTCCTGTGTGTCACTGAAGTCTCACCCATTAGTATACAGTTAGTCTCTACAGTGTAAAAGAATAACCACAAATTAAAAGAAAGTTGAGGGCAGGAGGGTGCAATGGCAGATGCATGCAATCATAGCACTCTGGGAGGCTGAGGCAGAAGATTTACTTGAGCTCAGGAGTTCAAGACCAACCTGAGCAAGACCAAGACTCCATCTCTACTAGAAAATAGAAAAATTTGCCACTCATTGTGGCAGGTGCCTATAGTCCCAGCTAGTTGGGAGGCTAAGGCAGGAGGATCACTGGAAGCCAGGAGTTTGAGGTTGCTATGATCTAGGCTGAGGCCATGGTCCTCCAGTTGGGCAACAGGGTGAGACTTTGTCTCAATAAGTAAATAATGAATGAATAAATAAATAAATAAAGTTGGGCACAGTGGCTCATACCTATAATCCCAGCACTTGGGAGGCTGAGGCAGGTGGATTGCCTGAGCTCACAGGTTTGAGACTACCCTGAGCCAGAGCAAGACCTCGTCTCTAAAAAAAAATAGCCAAGTGAAAAAAAATATTAAAAAAATAAAAATAAATAGCCAGGTATTGTGGCGGGCATCTGTAATCCCAGATATTTGGGAGGTCAAGGCAAGAGAATCACTTGAGCCCAAGAATTTGAGGTTGCTGTTAGCTATGATGCCATGGCACTCTACCAAGAGCAACAAAGTGAGAATGCAAAAAAAAGAAAGGAAGGAAAGAAAAAGGAAGGAGTAGGGGAAGGGAAATGAAAAGGAAAAAGAAAGAAAAGTTGAGGGCAAATGTGGCTGAAGTCCACCCTTGGTAGCATTATAGAGGATAGGCCCCTGCCAGGACTCACACCAACTATGAATGGGAATGTTCTGTGACATCCCATTTATAGCGGTAAAAATATCTAAAATTATTTTCCCATTTTTCAAAAGAATCAAGGGACTTCTGCTGTTAGGGCTATTTAAAATACTTAAGTGAGGACTTCACACTTCGAAGAAAAACCCAGGCTGGGGATAGCTAAAATTATCCTTATGGTTAAAAATGAGCTCTGTGTTGCGAGTTAAAATTCATTTCCCTCTTAGTGAGAGAGGTGCAGTCAACACAGCTGCAGCGGTTTCCAGACCTTCGGTGCAAATTCTCTGCTCACCCAGAACAGCTCCAGGGCAGCTAGAGCTGCCCAGTCATAGCAGCCAGGCCGGGCTCAGCGGTGTTTCCTCCTGGGGTTAACTTACCTTCTTCCTCTGTGCCCACAGGACAATTAAAGCTCTGTTTCAACTACAGAGTGAAAAATTAACAGTCTCCAGAGTAATCAGGGAAATTACCAAGGCCACACGGTCCGGGGACAGAGAGCCTGGAGTGCTGGGGCAGGAGTTTCCTCTGCCCTTTGCTGGAAGTGTGTCCTAAGGTGTTCACTGTCTGGGGCATTCTTCACTCTTGATTAGAAGACACAGGTCAGTGACACATTAGAGGTTACCAATGATTATGAGATCTTTCTCCCAGCACCAAACAATATGTATGTGTCTTCCTGGCTTTCCTATGGCCTTCTAATAGCGAAGAGGTCTGGATTCTTTAGGAATATGGAAAGAAGTGAGTATCCAACATACTTTCTAAACTGTAGATGATCTCTGCAGCTTTGTGTTATCTGCCCTGGGGAAAGCGAGACTCAGAAAATATACAGCCAACTCAAAGATGGAGGGATTGGCTTTCTCTCTCCTTACCCCGTGAGGATGTTAAAAATAGCAGTGGAATTATAAAGAGGTATCTCAATCCTCCAGGAGAAAGAGGCTATACATAAATCCAGTGTGGTTTAAACTTACATAGCAAGATTACACAGTGGCTCTTTCATTCCAGCAAGTGTCAGCCAGCTGCTTTGCTAATACAGAAATCACAGTTGGGGAAGAAGAGGAGATAGACTCCATAAGAAAAAGAGAAAAATGACACAGAGGAAAAAAAAAGAAAACTGGAGAAATGGTTTTAATTTTTCCTTACTAGTTTAAAAAAATTCATCTGAGACATACAAAGCCAGAAACATACAAAGCAATTAGTCTCCCCACTTTCTCTCCTTCTAAGGTAGCCTGTGGTTCCTTCCCCAGACTTCTGCACTGTCATATACTTGTGTTTTTAACTAACACTGGCAAACATGAAAATAGAAAGTGAGGAGAGAAAACCACCTAGCCACAGTCCCACAAAGTAGAGACGACCACTGTGAATAATTTAATGTATCACTTTCCAGCGGTGTCATACTAGAAAGGAAAAGGGGGGAAAAAAGGAAGAAAAAGGAAGGGAAATGAAAGGAGAGGGAGCTCAAGCTGTAATCCCAGCTCCCTGGGAGGCCAAGGCTGGTGGATCGCCTGAGCTCAGGAGTTCAAGACCAGCCTGAGCAAGAGCATGACCCCATCTCTACTAAAAAAGAAAAACTGGCCTGGCGTTGTGGCAGGTGCCTGTAGTTTTAGCTACTTGGGAGGCTGAGGCAAGAGGATCACTTGAGCCCAAGAGTTTGAGGTTGTTGTGAGCCACGATGCCACGATACTCTACCCAGGGTGACAGAATGAGACTCTGTCTCAAAAAGAAAAAAGAAAGGAGAGGGAAGAGATGGAAAACATTTACGGCTTTGATAGCATAGTGTGGAAAGGTTTGTGATACCCAGGCAAGCAAGTCAAGTACATTCACTACTCAAAAGGAGCCATCCGAAACAAGGGAAAGTGAAAACTAAGACGTTGTACCTATCTGCATTTAAAATGTGATCAAGGCTGGGTGGGTAGCTCATGCCTATAATCCTAGCACTCTGAGAAGCCAAGGCAGGAGGATCCCTTGAGCCTAGGAGTTTGAGACCAGCATGATCAAAGCGAGATACCAGCTCCACTAAAATAGAAAAATTAGCCAGACATTGTGGTGCACCTATAGTCCCAGCTATTCAGGAGGCTGAGTCAGGAGGATTGCTTGAATCCAGGGGTTTGAGGTTGCTGTGAGGTAGGCTGATGCCACAGCACTCTAGCCTTGGTAGCAGAGTGACACTTTGTCTCAAAATAAAATAAAATATCTAGAATGCCATGGCCTTAGCCTACCTCACAGTAACTTCAAATTCCTGGGTTCAAGCAATCCTCCTACGTCAGCCTGCTGAGTACCTGGGACAACAGGTGCCCACCACAACATTCAGCTAATTTTTCTATTTTTAGTCAAGACCAGGTCTTGCTTTGCTCAAGATGGTCTCAAACTCCTGAGCTCCGGTGATCCTCCCACCTTGGCCTCTCACAGTGCTAAGATTGTAGGTATAAGCCACTGCACCTGGCTTATAATTCCTAACTCTGGTAACTTATTATTTGCATTTCTTACCTAGAAACTCTTGTTTCTCCTAATGGGAATTCAAGGTTGCCCCAAAACTCCATCAAAGTGAAGTGATTGAGGGCCAGGCTCATGCCTATAATTCTAGCACTTTGGAAGGCAGAGATAGGAGGTTCTCTCGAGGCTGTAAGTTTTAAACCAGCCTGGGCAATGAGACTCCATCTCCACAAAAAAATTAAAAAGTCAGCCAGGCATGATGGTGTGGGGCCTATAGTTTAGCTATTATATATCCTGACACAGGAGGATAGCTTAAGCTCAGAAGTTGGAGATTGGAGATTGCAGTTACTGCACTCCAGGCTGGGCAACAGAGCCAGACTCAGTCTCATTTTTAAAAAAGTAAATTTGAGCGGTGCCTGTGGCTCAGTCAGTAGGGCACCGGCCCCATATACTGAGGGTGGTGGGTTCAAACCCAGCCCCGGCTGAACTGCGACAAAAAAATAGCTGGGCTTTGTGGCCGGCTCCTGTGGTCTCAGCTGCTCGGGAGGCTGAGACAAGAGAATCGCCTAAGCCCAGGAGCTGGAGGTTGCTGTGAGCTGTGAAGCCACGGCACTCTACCAAGGGTGATAAAGTGAGACTTTGTCTCTACAAAAAAAAAAAAAAAAATGGCTCACGCCTGTGGCTCAGCGGGCTAAGGCGCCAGCCACATACACCTGAGCTGGCGGGTTCAAATCCAGCCAAGGGGCCCGCCAAACAACAATGACAGCTGCAACCAAAAAAAAAAAAAAAAATGGCCAGGCGTTGTGGCGGGCGCCTGTAGTCCCAGCTACTTGGGAGGTGGAGGCAAGAGACTCGCTTGAGCCCAGGAATTAGAGGTTGCTGTGAGCTACGATGCCACAGCACTCTATCCAGGGTGACAGCTTGAGGCTCTGTCTCAAAAAAAAAAAAAAAAATGAATTTAAGAAGGGAAGTGATTGATTCTGAGAGTTCTGGGCAGCAGCTTGGAGAACATGAGTTTAAGAAGTATAGATGCATTACTAAAAAGTACCAACTGTCTTTTCATAATTAAACACATATACAATTATTTGTGGAAACCCTCAGCGATTGTGATTAGATTGATCTGAGGCTATGTTGCACCCCAAATTTTGCATTTTTAGCCTCTAGTCTTAGTGATTTTATTTTTTTTTTATTTTTATTTTTTTTTTTGTCCTGACATCAGGTAAGAACTTTTTTTTTAAGGTATGGGGTCTCACTATTTTGCCCAGCCTCATCTCCAACTCAGCCTCCCAAGTAGCTGGGATTACAAGCCAACCTACTGCCTCCAGCTCTAGTTCATATAATTTTTTTTTTTTTTTGTAGAGACAGAGTTTCACTTTATCGCCCTCAGTAGAGTGCCATGACGTCACACAGCTCACAGCAACCTCCAACGCCTGGGCTTAGGCGATTCTCTTGCCTCAGCCTCCCGAGTAGCTGGGATTACAGGTGCCCACCGCAACGCCCGGCTAGCTTTTTGTTTTTTGCAGTTCAGCCGAGGCCGGGTTTGAACCCGCCACCTTCAGTATATGGGGCTGGCACCCTACTCGCTGAGCCATAGGCGCCACCCTAGTCCAAATAATTTTGACATATGTCAGCCGTGGACCACACTTTGAGAAACACTCAAAAATTTTGCAATCACTTACATGTGGAAAAGAATATATTTAAATGATCGGACAAGAGTTTTTACATATTTCTTGTGAACATGTGTGGGGTAGTTAGACTCTGAAGATCTTCAAACAAAAGTTGCCTCCACGCTTTTACTGGTTGCAGATTTACAGAAAGTTAGTCAGTGTGTCGGAATCTTTGTTTGCTCTAAGCAAACTAGATCCAGATAATCATGCTTACCTCAAAGTCAGCCACTCTTTGTGGATTAAATGAGACAACACGTGTTGCTTTCCCCTTAATACAAGTTGGTTTCTTTATAGGTCAACTGGGAACAGTTGATTACTGCTGTAAATGACTTTTCATCTTTCTTTTTCTTAGATTTTCTTTCTTTTAAGATCAGCTATCAAAAGAAATTTTTACTCTCTTTTGATGGGAGGGGATACTTGGGTTTTATATTGAAGACATCAGAATCTCTACTATAACTTATTACTTCTGTTATTATAAGGCCTCTGTTGTTTGAAAATGTAAATAACGTAATTTTTTTTTTTTGAGACAGAGTCTTACTGTAGAGTGTCGTGCCATCTTCCATAGTTCACAACAACCTCAAACTCCTGGGGTCAAGTGATCCTCCGGCCTCAGCCTCCTGAGCTAGTTTTAGGCCATGGTACTATAGACTGGGTAAGATTCTGTCTCAAAAAATCCCCAAAAGCTTGAGTATATATAAACATATTTGTTATATATAAGCATAATTTTGATGACTTGGTTGTTTTGCTGGCCAGCCTACACAAGACTCCTCCTTCCTTTTTTAATCTTTTCCTAACCTCATTATATTTTTGAGCAAAGCTCTTCAGGGGATGTTAATGCTCTCTCCACCCTTCATTCTGAGTCCTAGAAATTTTGGCATCTTGTAATCGGTAGAATATACTGGTGGCATCCTGGTCTTGACATATTAATGACATTATCAGTGCTCACGAGCAGGAACGTCAATTAAATGAGCTATCCCTTTTAAAAAATCTAAACAGGAGACACTCTAATTTTTTCCTAGTCTCTCAGAAACAAACCTTGGAGGTTTGGCTATTTGCCATGTCTTCTGGGAACTGATTTAAGTGATCTCTGCGAATGATCACAGAGGTGTATGTCCACCTTCCTTGATAGATTCTAACACTGTGGCTTTACTTTAAAAAATACATTTAGGGCTCGGTGCCTGAAGCCCAAGCAGCTAAGCCAACAGCCACATACACCAGAGCTGCCAGGTTCAAATCCAGCCCGTGCCTGCCAAAACAACAATGACAACTACAACCAAAAAATAGCTGGGCATTGGGCCGGGCACCTGTAGTCCCAGCTACTTGGGAGGCTGAGGCAAGAGAATCGCTTAAGCCCAAGAATTTGAGGTTGCTGTGAGCTGTGATGCCACGGCACTCTACCCAAGGCAACAGCTTGAGGCTCTGTCTCAAAAAGAAAAAGAAAAAAATTTAGATTTAAATTCAAAATTTTGAAATTCAAATTAAATTTAGATTAATATTATAAATTTTCATTTAAATGGTTTTCCTTTATAGCACTGAGCCCCATGCAACATATGTCTTTATGAGCTTTACATCAGAATGGGTTTTTTGTCTAAGCACATTTTTTTTTTTTGAGACGGAGTCTTACTTTGTCGCCCTTGGTAGAATGCTGTGGCATCATAGCTCACAGCAACCTCAAATTCATGGGTTCAAGTGATCCTCTTGCCTCAGCCTCCTGAGTAACTGGGACTACAGGCGCCCACCACAATGCCTGGCTATTTTTACAGACAGGGGTCTCAGTCTTGCTTAGGCTGGCCTCGAACTCCTGAACTCAGGCAATTCACCCACCTCGGCCTCCCAGAGTGCTGGATTATAGGTGTGAGGCACTGCACCCGGCCTAGCACATTATTCTTTTTTTTTTTTTTTATTGAATCATAGACCTAGCACATTATTCTTACACTGACTGTAACAACAGCCATTATTAGAAATCATTGAATTAGGAAGTAAATAAGTTTCCATGTTAGTTCTTTATTTCCTTATTGGAGGAGAGTGGACTAGATAATCTGAGTGGTGGACGGAAAAAAGAATTTGTTTTGGAACCAGGCAATCACTGTGAATTGCTACCTTGAGCAAGTTTCTTATTTTCTCAAAAATTATTTCTCAGTTTTCTCATCTGTAAAAATGGTTGCAGCAAATGGGAGTTCTCAACTTAATTAATGGATAATTATGATCCCTTGTACATTCACCTTGTCTTTCCCACTGAAATGCAAACCCCTCAGAGGTAGTGCAGATGTTTTGTCTCCCCTGGGAACCCATCATAGCACTGAACAGGCAGTGAACTCCCATTGACTGCATTACTACATCCTTGTTCTCCAAATTAACTGGTTCGAACTTTAATAAAAGCTACTCACCATCTGATAATGACTCAACAAACTCGCAACATAAACTACATAAACTAAGTGACCTTTCAGCTTAAAAAACAAACAAACAAACAAACAAAAACTCCCCCAAACCCTACCTATTGAATGAGGCTCTTACAAAACTACTCTTCCTGGACTGATGAAGGAGAAGCTACTGATTAAGCTGGACAAACTGACAATGGATTCTGGAGAGTGGAGAGGATGAGATCATGCCAATGTGTGCTCCGCGGGATGAATAACTTCAAAAAGAGCTATTGCAAAAGAATAATTAGCGAGGCCATTAGTAAAGATGCAGCTTGTAGTTCTTTAGAGAAGAAGAACAGCTTAACCTCAGTAAGATCTTGTTTTTGATCAGTACTTTGACTGTTCAAACGTAAGTGGGGCTTGACATTCTACAGAAGTGTTAGTGTTTCACGAGCTGTAAAACTAGGTGAGCCTAAACAAGCTTGGAAGACTTCCATGCAAACAACGTATGGGTAAAGAGCGGAGGCAGTGAAAGCACTATGACTCACCAGCCAAGTCTAGCTCGTCCCCTATTTTTGTTGGGACTGTTAGCTAAGAAAGGTTTTAACATATTTAAATCACTGAAAACAAATTGAAGGAAAAAAAATGCATGACTTTTGAAAATTATAATTTCATTGTTCTTAAGTAACTGGAACACAGCCACACCCACCCATCATTTACACTTGTCTATGGAACTACCGAGGCAGAGTTGAGTAACTGGGACAGACACCATATGGCCAGCAAAACCTAAAATATTTACAGTCTGATCCTTTATAGAAAAAGATTGCCAACTCCCGCTCTAGATCACAATAGAGGCTTAAACTGAGAATATAGGACTTAACGTAAAATACATTATTCTTAATCCATCATTGATGTCTTCTATTGAATTTCATTGAAGAATTCAAGGCCAGGTGAGGTGGCTCTTGCCTGTAATCCTAACACTCTGGAGGCTGAGGCAGCTGAATCATCTGAACTCAGACCAGCCTGAGCAAAAGTGAGATCTCCTCTCTACCAAAAATAGAAGAAAAAACAGCTGAACATTATGAGACCCCTGAAGTCCCAGCAACTCAGGAGGCTAGAGGAACTATAATGCCGGGGCACTCTACCAGGGCAACAGAGTGAGACTGTGTGTCAAAAAAAAAAAAAGAGAGAACTCTAGGCCAGGCAGGTGCCCAGCCTGTGATCCCAGCACTCTGGGAGGCCAAGGGAGGAAGACTCCTTGAGCTCAGGAGTTCAAGACAAGCCTCAGCAAGAGGGAGACCCTGTCTCTACTAAAATTAGATAAAGCAGTCCGATGTTGTGGTGGGTGACTATAGTCTCAGCTACTTGGGAGTCTGAGACAGAAGGGTCACTTGAGCCCAGGAGTTTGAGGTTGCTGTGAACTAGGTGAGGTGACAACAGTCTAGCCTGGGCAATAGAGTGAGACTCTGTCTCAAAAAAAAAAGAATTCTATATAATACATTCTTTTTCTGTTACTTGGTATTATACTTTAAGCTGTTTACATTTTGATGTGATGGACTTACCCATCCTACAACACGTATCTCATGTAGTCACACCCCAGTACTTACATAGGTAGGAACACAGTGTCACCCTGGGTAGAGGGCCGTGGCATCATCATAGCTCACAGCAACCTCAAACTCCTGAGCTCAAGCCATCCTCTTGCCTCAGCCTCCTGAGTAGCCTCCTGAGTAGAGGTGTCTGCCACAATGCCTGGCTAGTTTTTCTATTTTTTAGTAGAGACCAGCCTCGCTCTTGCTCAGGCTGGTCTTGAACTCCTGAGCTCAAGCAATCCACCCATCTCAGCCTCCCAGAGTGCTAGGATTACAGGTGTGAGGCACGGCGCCTGGCCTCAGAATGTAGTGTTCAAAGGCTTGTTAAGTGTCAGATTTATCCCTAATGATAAGGTACATAAAAATGCCCTCCTGAATAGCATCATTAAATTATCTTTCAAGAATCCAAGACTTAAAATGCTCTCTGGTAAATAGATTTACCTGGAGGTAACAGGAGGGGAGAAGGGAGAGCTGTTGTTTAATGGTACAAGGGAAAAGTTCTAGATATAGTGATGATGATTGTACACACTGTGAACGTGTTCAGTGTCACTGAATCGTATACTTGCGAATGGTTTAAACGATAAACATGTTATGTGCATTTTATCGCCATAAGCATTGCCATTCCCCAAGGGGGGAGAGAAGAAGCTTTCTCTAGGCTATTTCAAAAGTTTGATTATTTTCTACAATAATCAAATGCACCTGACCCTGAGCTTTGTGTCTAGTACAGAGGGAAGAAAACATATTTCGAGCCCATTGTTTAAGGTCATTTTAATTCTCTCTTGAGGTAGAAATCAATTTAATTTTCAAACTCAGGCTTCAGAATCACAAACCATAAAACAATACGTACCAGAATAAAAACCAAAACAGCCACACAATAAAGAGATCAGGAACTTGGAGAAGTGGAGGGAGTGGTGAGGCCGTGAAGGCTCTTCCCTATTTATACTGGAGTCTGACAGCTTCTTTTCCGTCCTTGTTTATTCAAAAGAGGCTGTTTCAGCTTTTGTGTCTGAAAACTGTGATTTCGAGCAATATAATCCTTATTTGAAATGTCACTAAAACATAACTGGAGGCCCACTGGGTTCAACTGCAGAAGTACATGTGAACAGCCTGCATTTTGAGCCCACAGAAACACATGGTAACTTAATGTCCTGAAGGGCTTTGGGGAAAGAATTTGATATTTTAACAATATCTTGCCAAAGGAATGACAATGATTTAAGAAAAGGAATGAGTAGTTAAAACAATTTCATTGATTCATTTATTAATTTATGAGAGAGAGTCTCACTTTGTTGCCCTCTGTAGAGTATGGTAGCATCATAGTTCACAGCAACCTCAAACTCTGGGGTTCAAGTGATCTTTTTGCCTCAGCCTCCTGAGTAGCTGGGACTACAGGTGCCCACCATAATGCCTGGCTATTTTTATAGATAAGGGCTTGCTTAGGCTGGTCTCAAACTCCTGAGCTCAGACAATCCACCTGCCTCGGCCTCCCAGAGTGCTAGGTTTACAGGCGTGAGCCACCTCACCCGGCCTAATTCAGTATTTAAATAACACTTAATTCTCTCAGTTACATTTTCTTGGCAATTTCTTCTATTTGATTATCTTGTTTAACCCTATTTAATTGACTGGATTCAATCTACTAAAAATCACCGTGTAAAAATAAATAAAATGAAATGCTGGATTAAGTTTCATCTATCCTTCCATGGAAGCAGAAATTGGTCCTTATCAGGGGAAGATCCTTTTATTTTTAAGTGAGACAGAGTCTCACTTTGTCGCCCTCGGTAGAGTGCCATGGTGTCACACAGCTCACAACAACCTCCAACTCCTGGGCTCAGGCGATTCTCTTGCCTCAGCCTCCCAAACAGCTGGGACTACAGGCGCCAACTACAACACCCAGCTATTTTTTTGTTGCAGTTCAGCCCGGGCCAGGTTTGAACCCGCCACCCTCGGTATATGGAGCTGGTGCCCTACTCACTGAGCCACAGGTGCCACCAAAGGGAATTGGTCCTTATCAGGGGAAGATCCTTTTAAAGTGGACATGTCTGAAAAGACTGAACCTCCATCTACCTGAGAGGAAAGTACTTCCTCTTCTTTTTTATATTTGGTAAATTTTCCTTCAAAGTTTACCCTGAATTTATTTTTTTATTTTTTATTTTTTTTTTTGAGACAGAGCCTCAAGCTGTTACCCTGGGTAGAGTACCCTGTGAGCATCACAGCTCACAGCAACCTCCAATTCCTGGGCTCAAGTGAGTCTCCTGCCTCGGCCTCCCAAGTAGCTGGGACTACAGGCGCCCGGCCATTTTTTGGTTGCAGCCGTCATTGTTGTTTGGCAGGCCCGGGCTGGATTCGAACCCGCCAGCTCAAGTGTACGTGGCTGGTGCCTTAGCCCGTTGAGCCACAGGCGCCGAGCCGTTTACCCTGAATTTAACATTCGACTGTTATTTTTTCAAGATTTAAATTCATTTCACAAGTATTTATTCATGCCGGTGTGTCTTAACCAGTGTTGGAGATTATAAAGAGGGGCTTGAGACTTGGCGCCTGTAGTACAGTGGCTACAGCGCTGGCCGCATACACCAGGGTTGGTGGGTTCGAACCCTGCGCAGGCCAGCTAAACAATGACAACTGCAACAACAGATAGCTGGGCAGGCGCCTGTAGTCCCAGCTACTTGGGGGGCCGAGGCAAGAGAATCGCTTAAGCCCAAGAATTTGAGATTGTTGTGAGCTGTGACACCACAGCACTCTTACCAAGGGCAACATACTGAGACTCTATCTCAAAAAAAAAAAAAGTTCCCAGACGTTGCTGATCGTCCCAGGAGTTGGGGGAAAAAGATAAAATCACCCTTGGTTGGCCCTTATTTTTTCTGTCTCACAGGGTGACATAGTGAGACTCTGTCAAAAATAAAAGGGTGGGTGTGCTCGGAACCCTGTGATAAACCTCACACTTTGGGTCTAGCTTTGTTTATTCTACAGGTAGAACAAGGTTTCTCACACTCACACGGCTGACATTTTGGGCTGGGGGGTGTTGTCCTGTGTCCGGAAAGCTGTTTAGCAGTATCCTTGGCCTGTACTCACTGGATGCCAGCAGCATCCCCAAGTCCTGACACTAAAATATGTTCCCAAAAGCCAGACACAGTGGCTCACACTTGAAATCCTAACACTTTGGAAGGCCAAGGTGGGAAGATTGCTTGAGGCCAGGAGTTTGAGACAAACCTGGGCAACATAATGAGATCTTGTATCTACGAAAAAAATATTGTTTAAATTAGGCAGGTGTGACAGTGCACACCTGGACTCCCAGCTATTTGGGAGGCTGAGGCACGAGGACAGCTTGAGGAATTCAATGCTATAGTGAGCTACGATCATGCCACTGCACTCCAGCCTGGCAACAGCACAAGAGCCTGTCTCTTAAAAAAAAATGTTCCAGCTCAGCACCCATAGCACAGCGGTTACAGTGCCGGCCACATGCACCGAGGCTCATGGGTTCGAACCCAACCTGGGTCAGCTAAATAATAACAACTGCAACCAAAAATTAGCCGGGCATTGTGGCAGGCACTGTAGTCCCAACGACTTGGGAGGCTGAAGCGAGAGAAATGCTTAAGCCCAAGAGTTTGAGGTTGCTGTGAGCTGTGACGCTACAGCATTCTACTGAGGGTGACATAGTGAGACTCTGTCTCAAAAAAAAAAAAAAAGTTCCCAGACGTTGCTGCTTCTCCCAGGAGTTGGGGGAAGAGATAAAATCACCCTTGGTTGGCCCTTGTTGTTCTTTCTGCCTCAACAACACACGCTGTACAGACACCACCATTAAAGCATTTTCCTAGTGTGTAAAATAAAAGAAAAAAAATCACCCTTGGTTGAAAACTACACAGCACTACTCAATTTTTTTTTTTTTTTTTGAGATTGAGTCTCATTTTGTCAGCCTCAGTAGAGTGCTGTGGCATCACAGCAAACAGCAACCCGTGGGCTCAAGTGATCCTTTTGACTCAGCCTCCTGATAAGGTGGGACTACAGGCAACCGCCACAACAAGCTATTTTTTTTTTTCTCCTTCTTGCTCAGGCTGGTCTCCAACTCCTGACCTCAGGCAATCCACCGGCCTTAGCCTCCCAGAGTGCTGGGATTACAGGAGAGAGCCGTCACACCCGGCCCAGGACTACTCAATTTTCCTTAAACAAAACATGAACTAGCATATGTTAGACTAGTATTCCACAGTTTTCAATGGCCATAGAAATCTTTTACCTCTTTCCAGACCCCTAGGGTCCATGAGGAATCCCCAGGCATGGGGAATCTACTGGTGAACAGTATCTTCCTAACCTTTGCTTTATTGAGGCCTATGTGTTGGGGGGAGGGAGGGAATATCAAATATTCACTATAATCCATGATGACACATGGACAACTACGAACAAAGAAGAACATTCTGAAGGAAGTCAATACAGAAATATTTATGAGAAGGAAACTGTCCTAACTTTGAGGGATGGTGGTAGAATGTGGGGCGGGGGAGGGCCAGGGCAGGCTTCCTGGGAAAGTGGCTGAGCTGAGAGCTAAAGAGCCATTCCCAGATTTAACTAGAAGTGAGGGGTTCACCCAGGTCCTGGTGTAGGTGGGGAGCATCCCCAGATAAAACTGCTCTGAGGAGCTTATTACCCAGGGAAGAGAGGGCCCGTCACATCAAGAGTAGTTTCCTGTGACAAATGACATGGAGACATTGCAGACAGCACCAGAGAGGCCGAGGCGGGCACCCTGCTCAACTTGGGGAGCTCAGGAAAGCCCCGAGAGGCTTCATCACCCTCCCTTCAGAGAGAGTGAAGGTCAGGCACTTTGCCCCAGATCCTAGAGCTCATGAGGAACAGACTAATTCTACATCAAAGTTTCTCCAACCCCAGCACCATGTTCTTTCTGCTCCCCCAGCTTCCTTCCTGCAGCCACAGCACTTTGCTTATTTTTCCTGTTTAGCGCTGACTTCATCCTAAAATGCATGTACTTTATCTGGCAATAGCACTCTCCAAAATTCTAAGACAGTCCGTGTAATTTTGCTTAAATACTTCTTCATTATGATTACGTGTCAAAAAGGATTTGGGAAGTTATCAGTTTTTTTGTAAGTACATGATGTGACTCTGTAATGACTGTCAGCTCCTCCTTAAACACCCCTCAGCAAAGATGCTTCATAATGAATGCTTATCAATGTATTCATTTATAAAGTGGAGGTAATAACAGTCCCTATCCTCATAGTAACTGTAATGATTAATTTAGTTGGTATGTGTGAAACATTGAGAACAGTTCTGATCTAGCTCAGTAAACACAATAATTAATGAAAGAAGGGATGGATTAATGGGTAGATGACGGATGAAGAAATAGAGGTGTGTCTCTGTTCTCAAGGCCTCAGTTCCCTCAGCCCTCACTACTCCTTGCTTGTTTCAAAGCCAATTCTAGTTAGGAGTGCGATCAAATCCTCTGTTTAGGTTCTACGATAATGCCAGTCTCTATTTGTGAGAGGCAGGCATCAAGGCAATGCTGTCTAGGAATGCTTCCTGCCATTACCAATGTTTCATCTCCTCACTTCTAGTCAAACCTCAAAAAACAAGCAAGAAAACACAATGCAGGTCCGAGATAGGACAGGAGAAAGGCCAAAGCCCTCCTCTTCACGTTAGGAGGGCTACTGGAAAACTGATAGACTTTGGAATGATCTTTGTTTAACACCAAAAAACAGGATTTCATGGTGTGCCCATGTCCCATGTGAAATAAATTAACTTGAGGATCTGGCGCAGTGGTCACGCCTGTAATGCCAGCACTCTGGAAGGCTGAGGCCCGTGGATTGCTTGAGCTCAAGAGTTTGAGACCAGCCTGAGCAAGAGCAAGACACCATCTCTACTAAAAATAGAAAAACTAGCGGGTGTCACGGAGGGTGCCTGTAGTCCCAGCTACTTGGGAGGCTGAGACAAGAGGATCGCTTGAGCTCAAGAGTTTGAGGTTGCTGTGAGCTAGGCTGATGCCACAGCTCTCTATCCAGGGTGACAAAGCAGGACTCTGTCTCAAAAAAAAAAAAAAGAAAGAAAGAAATTTACTTGAGGAGGAAAAGTAGAGTACATTCCCAGCCTGAATAAAATAAGTGCATTCATTTACTCATTCACTCAACAGATGTTTACTGAGCATCTGTGACGTGCCAAACACTGGATACGATGGTTAAAAAAAAAAAGTCACACAAGATCTCCGCTCATATGGAGTTTGCATTCTTGTAGAGCAGCAAAGCTGAAGTAATAGCGAAGTGAATATAATGATTACATGCAGTGACAAGTGTTCAGAAGGAAACAAAGGAGCCATAATGGAAGATAACAGGGGACCTTGTCAGGCAGAGTAGTCAGAGAAGAGTCCACTGAGAAGGCAGCATGTGACGTGGGACCTTTGAGAGGAGCTGGAGCCTGGCTTGCCTGAGTCCTGCCTTTGGCCCATCTTACCAATGCCCGTGGCCATGCGTACAGCAAAACTGTTATATGGGCAAAAATGTTCCTGCAGTGATTGCACTTTGATAGTTAAAACAAAATGAGTTTTCACCGGTTTTCATAGAATCCTGTCTTCAAATTCCAAAGGAGCATCCTTTTCTTCTTTTTCTTCAAAAATTTACTTTCCCAGGAGGCACCTGTGGCTCAGTGAGTAGGGCACCGGCTCCATATACCAAGGGTGGTGGGTTCAAACCTGGCCTCAGCCAAACTGCAACAAAAAAATAGCTGGGCCTTGTGCCGGGCGCCTGTAGTCCCAGCTACTCGGGAGGTTGAGGGAAGAGAAACACCTAAGCCCAAGGGCTGGAGGTTGCTGTGAGCTGTGAGGGTGACAAAGTGAGACTTTGTCTCTTAAAAAAAAAAAAAAAAAAAATTACTTTCCCAAGTGAAAGCTGGAGTCCTAACCAATGAAACATTAAGCATGCCGACACTGAAGGCTCCCAGCTTCCAGTCTGTACCTGCATTCTCTTTTAAGTTCTCCCATTTTCCTCTCACATGATGGACACGCCCACATCTAAAGAGGGTTCTGTAAGCAACTTATGCTTCAGACTGACAATCTAATAATAGGCTCCTTCTGCCATCTGGCCCTCATTTGCATCATTTGATTTTTTTTCTTTTTGAGACAGAGTCTCATTCTGTTGCCCAGGCTAAAGTGCTGTGGCCTTAATCTAGCTCACAGCAACCTCAAACTCCTGGGCTCAAGTGATCCGCCTCCCTCAGCCTCCTGAGTAGCTGGAACTATAGGCACACACCACAGTTCCTAGCTAATTGTTTCATTTTTAGTAGAGACGGGGTCTTGGTCTAGCTATAAGGATGATCTTGAACTCCTGAGCTCAAAGGATCCTCTTGCCTCAGCCTTCCAGAGAGCTAGAATTACAGGTGTGAGCCACTGCTTTGGGCCTCATCATTAGTGTGAGAATATTTTCAAACATAGGAAGATTTTGCCAGAGAGCAGCTAAATTTTGTAGGAGATCCTATTTTTTTGTTGTTTGTTCAGAGATTTATTAGGAGGATTTTTATATTGTAGAGTATTTTTAACTTCCTTTAAGTTTTTTTCCATTAAAATACAATTAATTATGAATTTCTTGACAGTGCCAACAGACATATAAAAATCTTTCTTTCTCTCTCTCTCTTTCTTTTTGAGGCAATCTCCCTATGTTTTTCAGTGTGGGCTGGTATTCCTGGGCTTAAGTGATCCTCCAGCCTCAGCTTCTGAAGGAGCTGACATTACAGGTGTGTGTCACCATAGCCAGCTAACAGGCTCTGTGCTAAGCATTTTAGGTATATTATTTTATTCAATCAATATAGTATTATACTCATGTTACAGATGAAGGAACTGAAGATCAACAAAGTGTTAAAAATTATCTAAAGACACCCAGTAAATGTCAGAGCCAATAATGGCCCAAGTATATTTGACTCCAAAACTGCTATTTCAATTATTATATTATATAGTAAAAATAAATCAGTAAAATAGGAGTAACCTAAATGCTTACCTTAAACATCGCTAAAAGAATGCTCCCTTTTCTTCTTTTCTTCTTTGTTAAGGACTTCTCTAAGAAGGGAAAAAGGATGTTTCTGTTCAGAAAGAAACATTACAATGATTGGAATAAAATACTATGTATAAAGTAATTATTATTAGGAAATAGTAATACCAAACAGTATTTGCACAGTCCATCATAATCATGTAATTACTTTTAATTGCTGTAAGTGCGGACAGAGTATAATTATTTCCTGTCTTACAGGCAGGCATAGTGATTAAGGAAAGTTCATCTTATTTCCAGAGTGCTGAAGTAAATGAAGTCTATTTAATATAATACATTTGCATCTATATGTTCAAAATGTGTCCCTTGTGGACAACATACAGTTGTATCTTGCAGTTTTTTAATCCACGCTGACAAATTCTCCTTTTTTTAATTGGAGTGTTTATATCATTGACGTTAATTCTAATTGTTGAAACAGCTGCACCTAGGTCTATCATTTTATTACTTGTTTCTTTTGTCCCTTCTGCTTTTTGTTCCTCTTTTGCCTTATTCAGATACTCTTCTATAATTTAATGTCATCTTTGGCTTTTTAGTTATATCTCCCTGCATTAATTTTACATGTTTGCTTTAGCAGTTACAATACATAATACATCTTTAACTTTTCACAATCTACTTGGAGTTAATATTGAATTGCTTTTTGTATAGTGTTGAAGCCTTACAACCATATAGGCTCATTCACTTCCCTGGTCCTGTCATTTAAACTTTAAAATTGCTATCTCTATTTAATCCATAAACGGTATGAACCCTGCAAGACAAAGTTATCACTTTTGCTTTCGATATTTCTACGTAGTGTAAATTAGGAGAAAAAAGCAGTATTTTTCTATTTACATAGATGTTTGTAACTTCCATTTTGTGTCTGAAAACTTGAGTTTCTATTGGTATTTTTTCTTTTGTTCTAAATTTAGCCCCGCCTAAGCAAAGCCTCAAAAAATTTGGTTACCAACTTCATAACTGTTCCTCTTTACAAAATTTAATACACATTTTCATTATATCTTTAATGAAAGGGGAAAGATTTATCTGTTCTGAAGAAAAAACAGAGCATGAGTTTCTATGAATATTGTTTCTCTTCAGCCTAAAGAATAACCTACAGATTTCTTTTTTTTAAAGAAAAACTCTGTTGCCCTGGGTATAGTGCTGTGGCATCATGATAGCTCACAGCAACCTCAAACTCTTGGGCTCACGCAATCCTCTTGCCTCAGCCTCCTGAGTAGCTGGGACTACAGGTATGTGCCACTACACCTGGCTAGTTTTACTAGTTTTAGTACAGATGGGGGTCTTACTTTTGCTCAGGCTGGTCTTGAACTCTTGAGCTCAAGCAATCTGCCCTCCTCAGCCCTCCAGAGTGCTAGGATTACAGGCATTAGCCACCACGCCCGGCAGGTGGGAGGATCATCTCAAGGCCAGGAGTTCAAGACCAGACAGAGCAATATAGCAAGACTATGTCTCTAGTACGTACTCGTAGTCCCAGTTACTCAGGAGGCTGAGGCAGGAGGATCCCTTGAGCCCAGGAGCTTGAGGTTGCACTAAGCTATAATGATGCCACTGTACCCTAGCCTGGGCAACAGAACAAAGCCCTGTCTCAAAAAATAAGAAAGGCAATAAAGCACACCTCTTTGTAAGCCCTTGTTTTCTCTCCTCCCTAACCTCTTTCCCTTCCCTTAGCAACCATTAATGTGCTTTCTGCAATTACAGATTAGTTTACATTCTATAGAAGAATTTTATATGGATGAAGACTGATACTGTGTGATTTTTTTATCCTCTTTTTCTGTATGGCCTCTATTAGCAGAATGATTTCAGAAGTCTTCATGCTGTTGCATGTATCAATAGTGTATTCTTCTTTATAGCTAACTAGTTTTCTAGTGTAAGGATATACCATAATTTATCTACTCACCTGTTGATGGATATTTGGATTGTTTTCAGTTTTTGGTGATTACAAATAAAACTGCTATGAACATTTTGGCCCGGTTCTTTGTTTGGACATATGCTTTCATTTTTCTTGGGTAAACACTTGAAAGCAGAATGGATGGTCATATGGTGGATGTATGTTTAACTTTTTTAGAAACTGCTAAACTGTTTTCCTAAGAGATTGCACAATTTTACATTCTCACCAGCTGTGTAAGAGTCCCAATTGCTTGCCAAGAGTTGGTATTGTCAATCTTTTTAATTTTAGCCACTGTAGTGGGTGTATAGTGGTATCTTATTGTGATTTTATTGTCTTCATTTGTAAAGGATATTTTCACTAGACATAGAATTCTGGGTTGACAGATTTGTTTGTTCTTTCTTTCAGTACTTTAAGATGTTGCTCATCTATCTCTTTGCCTCCACGTTTCTGATGAGATATCAATCCTACCAATCATGGCTCCCTCATATGTAAGGTGCCTTTTTTCTGACCACTTTCAGTTTTTTTCCTTGATCTTTGGTTTTCAGCAGTTTGATGACTATTAAGTGTAAAGTCTTAGTATTTTTATCATTATCTTTTTTAAGAGACAAGGTATGGACCAAGCGCAGTGGCTCACACCTAGAATCCTTGCACTCTGAGAGGTCAAGGTTAGAGGATCCTTGGAGCTCAGGAGTTCAAGATCAGACAGCAAAACCAGACCCCATCTCTACAAAAAAAAGGAAAGAAAAAGTAAAATTGTGGTGGGCACCTGTGGTCTTAGCTACTCAGGAGACTGAGGCAGAAAGATTTCTTGTATTTTCAGAATAGACTCACTCAAATGTAAAGAATCTGAAAGCCATCATGTGAATATCAACTACTAATAATGGCTGAGCATGGTGACTCATACCTGTAATCTTAGCACTCTGTGAGCCTAGCACTCTGGAAGGCAGAAGTGTGTGAATTGCCTGAGTTCAGGAGTTCAAGACCAGCCTGGGCAAGAGTGAGACCCTGACTCTAAAAGTAGCGGGGCACAGCAGCAGGTGCCTTTCTCCCAGCTATTCAGGAGGCTGAGGCAGGACGATTGCTGAGTTCAAGAGTTTGAGGTTGCTGTAAGCTATGATGCCATTGCACTCTACAGAGGGTGACAAAGTGAGACTCTGTCTCAAAAAAAAATTTTTTTAAACTACCGATAAATCTCTCCATCAATTTGTATACCTGACAGCTGTGGATGCACTATAAAATACTACTACTATCCCTTTTGGGGTAGTATTGTATTATTTCCATACTTGATTTCATTAATTCCAGTTAACCTACGCTAGCCCTTGTTCTCTCTCTCTCTCTCTTTTTTTTTGGTTGTAGTTGTTATTGTTTGGCAGGTCTGGGCTGGATTCGAACCCACCAGCTCCGGTGTATGTGGCTGGTGCCCTAGCCGCTTGAGCTACAGGTGCCAGGCCGAGCCCTTGTTCTCAAGGTCTAGAATAATATGCTGTCTATATTGGAAGAAAATTTAATTTTCATCTAGTGAAAACTACCATTTTTTTTTGTATAAAACATTTAATTTATTGGTCTTCTTGGGGAATTAGATGCATCACAACTATATTATAACTGAGCTGTTAATCTTGTAGCTTCATCAGCATTAACTGGTTCGCTTTCATGATGCTGCTGAGGAATCAATTCTTTCTGCACAGGTTCAAGAGAAAGGCCTTTTGAAAAGTGTGCCAGGTGGCGCCTGCGGCTCAGTGGATAGGGCGCTGGGCCCCATTTACTGAGGGTGGTGGGTTCGAACCCGGCCCCAGCCAAACTGTAAAAAAAATAGTCAAGCATTCTGATGGGCGCCTGTAGTCCCAGCTACTCAGAAGGCTGAGGCAAGAGAATCAACTAAATCCAGGAGTTGGAGGTTGCTGTGAGCTGTGACGCTACAGCACTCTACTCAGGGTGACAAAGTGAGACTCTGTCTCAAAAAAAAAAAAAAAAGAAAAAGAAATGTGTGCAAGCTCCTTTTGCATATTTACAAAAGCTTTATTCACTCTGTTAACTTTTCCATCATTCATAATATTTATTTTCTTAAGATTAGTGGTAAGTGGTTTTGCTTTGTTTTTAGCCTTAAAGTTTTTTGGCTGGCTATGTGAAATGCATTCCTGGACTTCTGCCCTCTTAATTTGTTCTTGGCCATTGTCAGACGTTTGCTATCCCTGTGCAACTTCCTAGAGTCCCGGCGATGTCATCTCAAAACGTTTTAAAACATTAAAACTCTACTCTCCATCTTCTCAATGTTGGTTTTAACGTTATCTGTGACTTCCAGACATTTCAATTTTCATGTACAGTTACAGTGATCCCCAAATATGTCATAAATCTTAAAAGATTGTGAAGTATCAACCCCAATTTTCAATTATACTTTCAGTGAAAGAATGAAATTCTGGTGAGTAGTTAAGGGAATGAATCCGAATGTCTCATCATACCAACATGTCTAACACTAAACAGAAAAGGCTAGAAGGGCTTCTCGAACTTGGTCGTGCACAAAAATTACCATATTCCAAGAGGCAAGGACCCAGAAGACTTTCAAAAAAAACCCCATATGAATTTAAACAGAACGTTCACTGTAACATTTCTTTATAATTTGCATAAAGTTAGGACAGTTACTACTTCAGGATTAGGGACTAGCACTTTCATTCAATCTAAGATGCCACTGTTAAATGAATCTTTACTTTATGTGTTGCTAAAAGGGGAAAATACTGATAAACCAAGATGTGTCCTGATCTCAGAAATGTTAAAATGTGAGTTTTAGATTTGAAGAGAGATGGTGGTTTCTCTGATTTCTTTCCAATTTCTACATAGAGTATTTATGTCAGGTACTTTTTCTAGATGGTAGGTGCTTGCTCTGATGATTCCACTTTACAGAGGTGTGGAGTGGCTAAATTGCCATAAGTGGCATAGCTGGAACTTAAACCAAGGTCTGTGAGACTGGAGAGCCCACATTCTCAGCCTCTACCCTGCAGGAATGGCAACTCTCCCCAAGGAAAATCTTCCCCTGTGCTATTGCTGTGGGGCTCACTTAAGGTAAACGCTCCTGCAATGGTAACCCACAACAGTGTCTGTGCCTGCTGTGTTTACTTCCTCTGTAGACACATCTTCTTTGAATCTAGCTTCATCCTTCTGCTGAAGTGGCTGTCTTGAACTCCACAATGACCTTTTTTACTGCCAAATGCAGCCATCCTTTCAGTCGGAATTTTCCTTGATTTCGTCTCTGTGTGACATGGCCTAACATCCTTTCCATGAAGCTCTTCTGCATTTCTGAAGAGCTTGCTTTTTATGTTTGATGCTTCTCTGGTAAATCATACTTCAGTTAATTTATCACTGGCTCTTTCCTTGGTAACCGTGCGTCAGAAGTATATTGGAGAAACCCAGGTAGCCCTCAAATCCTCACTGAATGAAAGTGAGGGGTTTGTAGGTGGGACACAAATTACTGCCATGAAATCACGAATCTTGCTAGAACTTTCTCTGCTCCCACTCGGTGCATATTTTTACCATTGAGTTTACAGTGTTACATTCTAATTATGTTCACTCGTCTTTGTAGCCTACTTGACAGAGATCCTTGTGGGTTGGGACTGTGTTTTATTTATTTTTGTTCCTCCAACCCCTTTCCAATGCCTGACACATACATGATTCAACACTGCTGAGCTATAGTCACAATTCACTATTTGAGTGGCAAGAGAAACCATTTTCTGACATCTGTCTTGGGTTTCAAGGTAATCTCGCTTATGAAGTCTATACTCCCAGGAACAAATCAATCAGAAGAGGGATGGGAAGGGGATGCTCTTTCTGTTTTACATGGAGGCCTAACTGGTTCCAGATAGAATTACTCTTTGGACTATTTATTATTTTTTTTGCAGAAGATTTGGCATTTCTGATTTTTCACATATGGGGGTAAAATTCACCTTTATACAAGAGATTGATCTTCTACTGAAACAAACAAACAAACAACAATAACAAAATCCCAACAAGGGCCATCCTATAATGTCACTTAAAAAAAAGTCAAGGGTCAAGGATGGTAGGGTTAAAGGTGCTTACCAAGAAATGACTCTATAGGAGTCTGAATGGGTTGATCTCTGAAATGTGCACTTTTCCTCCTTAAGGAGCTTCTCCCTGTCACCTGATGCCTCTTAAACCCATCTCCAGATCAGTGTTAAGGTGTTGCAAGCCTGGAGAAAATTAGGTCTGTCCCTATGTGGGCTCTTATCATTCCTGCTGTTTGCTGGGTCACTTTGATTAGATTGAAGTTAGTTTATTGTGTGCTTCTAAAGCAAGTCGTTTGAAGCCACAATTATTGGTAATTCAGCCGTGTGACAAAGCTGTTTTTAAGAAAAATCAAATTAAATCTGTTCAGAAGAGGAAAATGACATGATCATTGACCCTGCCATAAGCAATTTTACTGCTTGTTTTCAGAGTCCATATACCTGCTTCTCCTTTTGTTTATCAAATGATTTGTGTTCAGCACAAACAGTACTTTTTTAAAGCCACTAATTTATCACTCGTGGCTGAGCTGTGCTTGCAGAATGTTTAAAACAACCCGGGTAGCTGCAGAGTCCATGGAGAGGCAGTGTGGCGGGAGGGCCGAAAGAGGGCGATGTGCTATTTGGGATCACTATGGAAATGCCAAGTAGCCTGTTTACAAGGCATCAAATTGGAAAAAAAAAAAAAAAATGCCAAAGAGCACAGCATTTTTTATTTCACTAATTCCATTAGAAGCACAATGGAATTTTTTAAAAATGAAAATGAAAAAAATGTCTCAGCTACCTCTAGCTGAATTTTCTGTACAGAATGTTTTTGACGTTGGCTGTTTATCAGTTACAAAGGGCTTGCACAAACCCAAGTGCACCCACTCTCAAGGTTTCCTGATAAATTTCCATTTGCCCAGAGGCAATGGTGAGAGTAATTAAAGTATCCCATTGGGTTTACAAAGTAATGGGACTCTTCAAACTCTGTAGAAGACTTTGGAATAAAAGAAATGCTGATTATACAACAACTAGTTTCTACTGAAAATTTCTTTTTTTTCCTTCTTGAATTTCTTTTCTCCATTCCTCACTTTCTATTTTCCTTTAGAAGTTGAAGTGAGTGCTTCGTTTCTACCATCTTCTTTGGGAGAGCCGAAGGCTTCCCCTTTCGGATGAGCTTTGATGGCTCTGCTCTTCCCTTCCTCATTATCCTTGGATACCGGTATTGATTTTTGCCCTCTGTCTTATCTCTTCTCCTTTCTCAGAGTTCTGTTGGAAAGTTAGAAGGTGGAAGAGGGAAGAAGCCAGAGGCGTGACTGAGTGAGGAAGGCACTTTTAATGGCTTTGTAGTTGCTGGGGGCACCTGCCCTAGGCACATAGCCAAATTGTACGTGGGTCACCACGAAAGTGTTGAGATACACAAAAATCAAGAAACACAAAATCCACATGCAGAAAAACAAACGAAGCCCTCCCAGCAACACGGATCAGCTGAGCAAGTTGAAACTTGTCAGGGCAAATCAGAAAGGACACTGTCCCCTGTGTTTCTTGGAAGTGAAATAATGGACCTTAACACAGTCCATCTCAAAACTTTCCTTGTGACCCATGAGTAAGTCTTTCTTCTAGCCCTGGGAGCTCACCCTGTATTTACTCCCTACACCTCTCCCCAGTACATTTTCTGTTCTCTGGTATTTGTTGTCTCCTGAAATCGTTTCAGATTTCTTTCCACAGGTAATGTATCACTGTTACAGCTGGCTGGGTAAGCAGGCAATTTGTACTGCCACAGGTCTAAGGCATCTCATAAAAATAACTTACAGACATATTATCTAAGAAAAGCAAAAGCTAGTAATTATCTCAGGACTTTCAAATTTGTTATAGCAATATAAAAGTGCTCTTGTGCAGGGAATGCTCAAACCTTTCACCCGATTTCATCTGTCCCTAAAAAAAATTAAACCAAATGCATCTGTTTTGAAACAGTTAAAACAATGTCTACACCCTCACTCAAATTATGACTTCAGTGGGTTCTTGGATTGGAATTCTTTAGGGATAATAGTTTATCTGTGATTTTGAGAAGAGTTACATGACTTAGAACAGGAAGGTGATAGGAGTATTTATTTTCCTGAAACTAGCAGCAAATATGTTGGCTGGGGCAAGCCAACTGGAACAGAGGATATCTGTAAAGGACAAGGTTGTGAAAAGGGAAATGAGACCCCCAGAAGAACCAGCAGGAAGAAGGAATGAAAATGGGGAAAAGCAGTAAGAGACATGGAAGAAGATTTGTTTGTTTTCAAGAATTGCTCTTAAAGCATACCTATGGAATAATTACAAGAAAGACAATTTATAAAACATGTAAAAGAATGTAAAGGGCCAAAGAAAGATAATTGTTCCTTTTTTTTAAGATGTAAGACATGAACAAAAGAAATAAAGTAATGTTAAACGTAGGACTCTTTGTAAATTTTCTCCGTATTAAAGCACACCTACATTTTGCCTTGAAAACCTAACAGGTTTTCAATTCTCAAGCTATAAATACCTTACTAAAGGCTGTCTTACAATAAATTTCCAAAGACATCCTTTGCTATATTTTGCAGAGTGCTGTATTCTATAGGCAATCACGTCATTGTTGGTCAGGCTGATATACAGAGATTTGTGACTTGAGACAAGGGGCCTTCAGCATAGGCTTTTATGTATTTTCAGCAGTGACCCCAGGCCTTTCTCAGGCATGGTTGTTGCAGGTGTATATGAAAGGGGGCACTCGACCGGCAAAAAACTCGCAGAACACCAAGGCTTGTATGAAGGGTCTTTATTGGTGGGGGATGCTGCAGAGCAGCATTAAGGGGAAGAGAGAGAGAGAGAGGGAGAGAGAGACAAAAAGAGAAGGGGGAAGAGAGGAGAGGAGAGAAGGTAGAGAGAGGAGGAGAGAGAGAGCGCCAAAAGGAAAGAGCATTCCTATAGGATTGGTTGGGGGAGGTGATGGGATGGTAGAATAGCCAATAAGGAGTTACTGCTCTGGTGCAAAGAGCTGTTGGGGGTGGGCCCTAAGTTTGAAATTTTCAGTGGGTAATTGGGATAGGGAGATGAAGTAAGTTTTTCAATTTCCTAACAGTATATTTTATAGATGGCTTGGGAGAAGCATTGCCCTGCACACAATCTATGACAAGAGTTGTCTTGGGATGTGCACAGTTCAATGATAAGCAGAGCAACCCAGGATGCTAGAGCCACTTGGCCAGGCATTTTGTTTAGAGACCTGGGAGAGTTTGCCCAATCCATCCTTGAGGTGGCCAATCTGCATACCCCTTTGGAAGGCTGGGATCCTGAGGGTAGTGGTCACAGGATAGAGGTAGAGGGATGAAATTTCTCTCTTGGTGGAAGCTTGAAAGATTTGGAGGATATGACAGAAACTCTCTTTTGGAAGTATGGTCTTTAGGCTAGCTGGAGTTGACTATGGCCTTTATATTGGGAAAACTGAGCTCTAGGGAGGGCTGGGTCGTTAACTGGCAATTTTGCAGGAATGTGAAGGGGAAGGAGAGGCAGTAATACTAATAAGTCCATTCTTTGGTCCCTTTCTTCTCAAGAGTCTGGGAGGGGTGCCTTGAGAACTCACTGAGAAATGAGTAGAGCCAAGAGCTCCTCTGCTAAAGGTGGGAAAGAGTAAACCTTGCTGAAGAGGCTCTCACCATTTTCAAGGAAGTCATGAGTGGCAGAATGATAGTGAGACACATGACAGTGTGACAGAATGTCTGAAAATAGTGAAGAATGTCCTTGGGGGTACTGGATAGAGATAACCCCAGTCTGGTTTTGGCTGGTCACAGCTGTGATGATTGGCAGTAAAGACACAGTAGTAATAAGCAAACTCTACTTTTTATGCCAGAGACTTTGACCTTCAATTACTTGTGGGCTCTGAGCTTCAACTCTGATGCCAAAGCTGCTATATACATGACCTTTGTATAAGTGTGATACTCTTATGGACATTTTAATAATTTTTAAGAAATTTGGCAACCAAAATGCATACATCTATTTCTATTTGGTAACTATTGAAATTTATTACCTTGGTATATTATGGAATAAAAAATAAAAGTTGACACTATCAAGAGAAATGTGTATTTGACTTTTGATTAATTGAATGGAAAATTATGAAAATGTTTTAACTGTAACAGTAGCTTTAAACAGAATAAACTATGGACTTTTCAAAGGATTATGATCATCCTTAATCATGCCAAAATGAAGCTAGAAGCAATTATGGGTAATACAGATGTATTATTAATACCAGATGTACCCAGGGTTTGATTATATAAGAACACAGGCTTAAATTTCTGGCAGATGGTGAACCTAAAAGTTCAAGTAAATCCAAGTTTTTAAATACTCATGATGTAGGGAACATTTCTATTTGAAGAACCCAGATTTCCCCTCCAGAGGGGATTCACTGACACTGGAATTAGCCCAGTGATCTCTATTCTTTAGAAATTAACTACATCCTTGTTTTTCTGAATTTTCAAGTTTATCACTTTTCCAGTGCATTGTGTTGTCAGACTACGTGACCTGGGTGGGATTCCTTTACTGACACATGCAGACTTCATTAGCCTGTATTCTCTTTTCTCAAACTTTCTTTATTCTTCTTCCACGGGAAGTCTCTTACTTGCCATGGTGCCTATGGGCTCTGTGGTGGGTGGGAGATTCTTTTTTCTTTAAGCAGTATAATTCCTCTCTTGATAGATCTGGGGCATGAACACAAGACAAATTAAGGGACTGAAGGTGATGGAGCTAATAGATTGGTTCCTTATAGCTTCAACAGAGCAAGGAAAAAACTTTGGCAGGGTCATTCAGCAGGACTGTAGACAGGGTCACAGATGTCAATCCTGCTTTCTCACTTTCAGGCTTCAATATGAATTAGGGCAAAGTGTCTGCCATGCTTTTTTCTCCACCTGCCAATAAAGAAATTGTATTTTGACTGTTCAGGCAATGGGAGGAGGGAGAGAGATCAGGGTTCTTATCTTGAGAAGTCACTTATCCTTCATTAATTATGTGTGGGTGTTTTTTATTTTTATTTATTATTATTTTTTATGAGATACAGTCTCACTATGTCACCTTGGGTAGAGTGCTATATTGTCACAGCTCACAGCAACCTCTAACTCTTGGGCTTAAACAATTCTCCTGCCTGGGCCTCCCAAGTAGCTGGGACTACAGGAGCCCGCCACAACGCCTGGCTATTTTTTTGTTATAATTGTCATTGTTTGGCAGGCCTGGGCTGGGTTCGAACTCGCCAGCTCCAGTGTATGTGACTGGCCCCCTAGCCACTGAGCTACAGGCGCCAAGCCTATGAGTTTGTGTTTTATGGGAGGACATGATGAGTTTCACGTGAGTACATACTAGCTAGTGGAAATAGTTCAGTTACAAATATCCAATGTAACTTTTTGGAGTGGAGGAAAGAAATCAAAGATGACAGCAAGGTGGTGAGAAAGAGAAAAATAGAAATAATGAGGGTCAGACTATTAACTGCAAATAAGACCCAGGTGTGTACTACTCACCTGCAAACCCATAGAAACTCACTTCATCGTTTGTTAAGTAGATACTATTCATTCCTTCATTCCTGTGGCAATTCAGTCCCTCCAGTTCTCCCCTTCCTCTCTCCTTCCCTCTCCCATCCTGCCACACATTCTTAGTCCTTTCTTCAGAACTGGGCACTCATCTGAAGAAAACAGATGGAGATTACTGACTGGGCATGGACAGAATCACATAAAGTGAGTAAACACTTTCCCCCACCCGCCAGGGTATTTTATCAAGGAAAGAGAATTCATGGTTTCTTCCCTTAAGGAATTTATCTTGTCAAAGGAGAAAAAAAGAACAAATACAAATAAATCAGAAAACAACTAACATTCATAAGACACTTAATGTTTGTAGGAACCGTGTTAAATACTTGACATATACCATAGTCGTTACAACACTGGGAGCTAGGGGTTGTTATTTATGTTTTACAGATAAAACCTTGCACTCAAGAGGTTAAATAGTCAGTAAAAGAGATCCAGCATCTGAACCTAGGGATCTGATTTCAGATCCTGAACTCGACATCACTGTGCTTTACCGTCTCATGGACACTTCAGTGCCCTTCTGCTGTTCATTAGGCAATAAACCCGTCTTCACATGCACGTAATGTTTGGACGGCTGGAACATGAAGGCCAGTCTCAGGGCTTGGCCGATGACCGTGAGGGGGGCAGAGAGGAGTGGCTGTGTGGCCAGATGATATTTAAAGAGGCAGGGAGAAAATATGAATCAATCCTATGCAGGGGCAGTTGAACAATTTTCCTGGACTGGTGCCATTTCTTCATTTCCTCTTTTTAAAAATGTAATTTTCTTAATTTGCTAGACCATCTATAATTATGGGGCTCAAAGACATTTACTCATTATATTAAAAATGCACGTTTTAATGGTGCAATCTTGAGACGCTTAAACAACAAGTAACAATTAGCTCTGTGGCTGTTGGCCAAGCAGTGCTAATGCCCAATATCATCTAATATTTCACTTGGCCAGACTGTAGGATGGAGTTTTCCTACAGTAATTTTCCTTGCATCTTGACTGTCAGCAGTAAATCACTCTACCGAGGAAATGAGCAACTATCTGGGCTGCTTTTCTTCTTGAAGCAGTTGTTTTTAATGACACTTGCAGTTTTCCTCGTATTTCCCAAGGTGACATGTTGCTTACATAGAACTGATGCATTTCTTTACTCATCTAGTCATTTAGTCCTGTCTTGTCTCCCTTCTCTCTCTTTCCCTCTCCCTTCCTTATACCCATCCTTCCTTTCTCTCTCTTTTAATTCTCTACCAATGTTTCTTCTTTTCCACCCTTTAAAAAATGATTACTAGGTTTCTAAGAAATGCTAGGCCCTGTACTAAGTATTGTGGAGGATACACTGATGAACGAATATGGTTGTTTGTTTATCTATATAGAGACTATTCAGAACCTACTGGGTTCCAGACTCTATTTTGCAAGCCAGGAACTGAGCAACGTACACAATAGTGTCTCTTTCCCCAGGGAGTTGTATTCCAGGGGGTCCATTAGGAAGACAGACAAAAAATGCCCCAAACAAATAAATATATGTCAAGTAGTGGTAAGAGCTATGAATAGAATTATAGCAGAGAATGAAAAGAGAGATGATGGGGATAAAGAGTATATTATTTTTGCACAGGCTGGTTAGGAAAGGCCTATCTGATAAGATGACAGTTGAGGAGAGACACATTTCTCTGGGGCAAGAGCAAGTACCAACGTCCATAGGGAACTCACTTCTCACAGGAAACAAAGGTATAAAGGTAAATAACAAGGTATAACGAGGAAAAGAGCCCAAAGAGAGGTATGAATGAAGAGCTTCTGGGAGAGTTCAGAGGAAGGGAAGGTGCCTGTTCTGTGCAGAGGAACCGTGAGAGCAAGCTCCACTTCCTGGGGGTAACTCACACTCTGGTACCCCATAGCAAAGGCATCTCCTACTGAAGAGTGATCAGGCCCCTTGGTGATGAGGCAGTTTGGCTGCACCTCTCAATCCAGATGCCCTTTGGTTAAGATGCTGAGATTTTAATAGAGATGGAAATAATCACATCATCTGCCTACTTTTTCTCTGGTTTTTGGACTTCCCTGAAGCACATTTCTTATTTAAAAGAAGCCCAACCCTCTGGGCCTTCCTAGTGTTGGTCACCAAAGGCAGCAAGGCAAAGGGAGTGCTCTTGTTTTTAGATGACTGTGCCCTGTGTCCAACTTTGGAATGTCTCCATATTTATTTGTTTTGGTCAGCTTGGCAAAGTCCTAGCTCTTCCATTAGGATGTAGTACCCCAGGGAAACAGCAAACACGTTGTCGCAGCAGCAGCTCCCAGAGTAAGGGTGAACAATGCACAATGAAAATGAACCATAGAAGATTATGTAATTGTTTTCCTTTTTGAAGGAGATGGTGGGCGAGGAGGGGATATAGGATACTAAAAGGAGAAATAATAAATATTAAGCGTATGGGGTCAGGGGAAGGAGGAAAAAGGGAGAAAAAAAGATATTACCTAATTTTGTAGAAGGGATGTATCTAATTATAAAAATTGATCCAGTGGAGATCTCTTGAAATATAGCTACAGATGCATTTAGGAGAGCAAATATACCCACCCCCAAACTACTTGAAGCAAGTAGTTTGCTTGTAGTAGATCATAGGGTGGTGCATGGGTGTCTGCAGGAGCCAAGGCAAGCTCCTGATGGAAATGAACAGGGACTTATGGGAGGAGGATGAGAGAGGAGGAAGAAGAAGGCAGAAGGAGGAGAGAGAAATACAGTGGGGGGACACTGGTGCCAGAGTCAAGGAACTGGCCTAGGGATCTTTAGCAATACAAATATTTATTATTGAATTTTAAATTATTTACATTGCCCCAGTGTAGATTCTGCACCCTCCAACCCTGCCAACCTTCAAAAACATTATCCATTCACTTAAAATGTATTGATTGGAGGGGATGTTGGGTAAAAAGCAAAGATGAGGAGGAGGAGCAAGATGGCAGCCGAGTAACAGATTCCTTGCAACTGGGCATGGTGAGACCGGGGAGAGAAGACTCCACGCATCTCTGGCTGGTGGGATCTGTCCAGAAACATCCCTCTGAGGACCTAGGGAGTCAGTGAGAGATTTCTGGACCCCATGAGGAAGACAAAAGCAGTGGAGAACTGGCAAGTGGTTGCATGTGTTCATTAGGTCTAAGCCCACTGGCAACTCTAAGTACAGCAGCAGTGAGATTTCAAACTGGAAAGGCCTTACCTGTGAGCTGTTTGGGGTTTTTTTGGACTTGGCACTCAGTTGAATTACCTTGGGAGAATTTGGGCAAGTGTGTGGAGGACTTTAAGTGTTGTCTAGGGCCCCAGACTGAGCTGCTGAGCCAGACGGAGCTAACAGTGTTTGGCTGTGAGCTGTGTGGAGCCATTGTGGGAGAACTGCCCTGGCAAGTTCCACCCTCAGGTTTGCAGAATAAGCATCGGGTGGGAGCGAGTAATGTAGTGACTGAGCAGCCTAAAGGCAGGGGCATAGAGTGTGACTGGTTGCAGCCTTAGCCCTGAGGGGCATAGTTTGTGACCGGTTTTGGCACACTGGGTAAGTGGATAGCCACTTCAGGAGTGATGCCAGTGACAAGTGCTTTCCTGGGAAAGCTTCTGCTTAGCCCAGGTTAGCAATTTAAAGTGTATTTTAAGTGGACTGAGGAGAGATTTAGGCTCTCCACCCTGTGGGGTTTGAGAAATCTTTAGAGGCCTCTAGTCTCCATCTCATATAGCTGTATCAGCATTGTGATTAACATATCATACCCCAGAAGATCACCTGTTGCCCAGACAACATTCAGCAAGACATATATACTGCTTTGTTTTTGGTTTGGGTTTTTTTTTTTTAATTTCAACATATTCCCCCTAGATATTTTTCTTTCTTTTCTTCCTTCATTTTTTTAGTTTAAATATAATTTTCCATGGTTGCCTTCTTTATCAATTAGAACTTCATTTTTGCTAGTGTTTCTACCACCATTATTTGGTTTCCCCCCCAATTTTATCCCGTAAAGTTTTCTGTTTGCTTGTTTTGGTTTGATTTATAGCATTTTTGTCTTTTTTTTCTACTTGGTAGAGGTGGGGTACTGTGTCTGAACAGGCTGGCAAAGTGCTGCTGACCTCAAGGGAACCACCCAACCCAGCACCCCCAGTGGTTGTTTTTTTTTTTTTTTTTTTTGAGACAGAGCCTCAAGCTGTCACCCTGGATAGAGTGCTGTGGCATCACAGCTCACAGTAATCTCCAATTCCTGGGCTCGAGCGAGTCTCTTGCCTCTGCCTCCCAGGTGCCTGCCACAACGCCTGGCCATTTTTTGGTTGCAGCCATCATTGTTGTTTGGCGGGCCTGGGATGGATTTGAACCCGCCAGCTCAGGTTTACATGGCTGGTGTCTTAGCCCATAGAGCCACAGGCGCCAAGCCGAGGTTGCGGGTTTTTAAGATTGAGTCAAAGTCCCTACTGTACACCTATATTTCTCCTGTTTCCCTTGTGCTTCTCTTCTTTTTGTCAATATTCCCTTTTACTCACCCCTCCCCTCTCTCTCTCTCTATTTCTTTCTTTCTTTCTTTCTTTTTTTTTTATAATCTTTTTTCCCTTCATGCTCTTCAATCTTCTCATCCTTTTGGTCCTATACCAAAAAGACTCATCAAACCCCTAGGCCAGAGGCATGGTAACTTAAAGAGAAAGAGGAAGTGAAAGGAAAATTAGGGCAAGGAAACAGGTAAATGAAAGCACTCATGAGGAAGAATCAGCAAAGAAATCTTGGCAACATGAAAAACCAGTCCAGAGCAACCCCCTCAAGGGACTGTGAAGTAGCTACTGCAGAGGATTCCACCTATAAAGAAATGTTAGATATGACAGAAAGGGAATTTAGAATACAGATGATGAAAACAATGAAGGAAACTGCTGATAAAGTGAAAAATAACCAATAGGAAACCCCAAAACAGAATCAAATAAGAGATGAATGATATGAAGAATATAGAAAGGATATAGTAGAGCTGAAGGAACTGAAGCAGTCAATTAGGGAACTTAAAGATGCAATAGATCAACAACAGATTAGATCATGCAGAAGAAAGAATTTCAGAGGTAGAGGACAAAACTCTTGAGATAACTCAGATAGTTAAAGAAGCAGAAAAGAAGAGAGAGGAAGCAGAACATTCACTGACAGAATTATGGAACTTTATGAAACATTCAAACATATGAGTTATAGGTATCCCAGAAGGGGAAGAAGAATGCCCCAGGGGAATGGAAGTCATACTACAGAATATTATAAATGAAAATTTCTCAAATATCACCAAAGATTCTGACACATTCCTTTCAGAGGGATATCGGACACCAGGTTGCCTCAACTCTAACAGAGCTTCTCCAAGACACATTGTGATGAACCTGTCCAAAGTCAAGACAAAAGAAAAGATTCTTCAAGCTGCCAGGAGTAAGTGCCAGTTGACCTACAGGGGCAAATCTATCAGGGTGACTGCAGACTTCTCTAATGAAACTTTCCAAGCAAGAAGACAATGGTCATCTGCCTTTAATCTACTTAAACAGAACAATTTCCAGCCCAGAACTCTATATCCTGATAAGCTAAGCTTTAAAATTGACAGAGAAATCAAATCATTTACTGATATGCAAACATTGAGGAAATGTGCCACACAAGACCAACTCTACAGGAAATACTTCAACATGTTCTATGCACTGACCATCAAAATGGATCAACAGCAAAGTATGAACTCAGAAATTAAGGGACAGAAACTAAGTTCCACAATGATGCAAAAGATAAAAGTAAGCAATGGACTCACAAAATTAGATGAATGGAACACTACCACACTTATCAATTATCTCAATAAAGTTTAATGGCTTGAATTTCCCACTGAAGAGGCATAGATTGGCTGACTGGATTAAAAAACACAAGCCATCCATTTGCTGTCTGCAGGAAACACACCTACCTTCAAAAGACAAATTAAAACTTTGAGTTAAGGGTTGGAAGATAATTTTTCAGGCTAACGGAATTCAGAAGAAAAGAGGGTTTGTAATCTTATTTTCAGATACATGTGGATTTACAGCAACTAAAGTCAAAAAAGAGAAAGAAGGTAACCTTATATTCATCAAAGGAAAAATACAAGAAGATCTTTCAATTCTAAATATTTATGCAACCAATTTATTAATCCATTCGTGGATTAATGGGCACTTGGGCTTCTTCCATGACTTAGCAATTATGAATTGGGCTGCAATAAACATTCTGGTACCATGGAATACTATGCAGCCTTAAGGAAAGATGGAGACTTTACCTCTTTCATGTTTACATGGATGGAGCTGGAACATATTCTTCTTAGCAAAGTATCTCAAGAATGGAAGAAAAAGTATCCAATGTACTCAGCCCTACTATGAAGCTAATTTAAAGGTTTCATACGAAGGCTATA
>CAUYRH010006982.1:0-50227 GCA_963574655.1 Perodicticus potto
GTTCACATTGTCAAATAAGAGTATGTCTATTATAGAATGCTTTGACTCTGAGAATATAAAGTTTTTCACTTAAAAGTGTTAGCATCTAATTAAACAAATTAAGAAACATAATGCATCGAAACAGTCATGGCTGTGAGCCAAATCAGCCTTCAGTGGAGCAGTTTGTGGGTCCTGGCATGAGCTATAATAGGGAGATGACTTCAGAGCAAGAGCCAGCCCTGGTGTGCTGGACAGAAGCTGGGCATCCTGGAAGAGGCAGGGCTGAGCATGCTGGGAAAATTGATGAGGCTAAGCCAGGTGGCAAAGAGGGCATCACTAGGCTGGTTCTGGCCCCATCTGTTTAACGTGCTCCACAGATATCCTCTTTTCCAGCCCATTCCTAGAAACAAGAAGCATCTCCATACTAAAAGGAATGCTTAGAATCTTCAGCCCTGGAGAAAACACAAAAGGGATTTCCTTTTGCTAATATACCTGGTATCCAATGCGCAGTGAGTGGTGTAGATAATGGGCATCTCTGTCTGAGACAATGCAAAGCCTACAAAGGATTTCAGGCCCGCAATGATTGATTGAGGCCTGATTTACCAGCAATGATGTCTTCTCCAGAGGCAGCTTCTTTTTTTTTAATTGAGACAGAAGTCTCACTTTGTCGCCCTCTGAGAGTGCTATGGCATCACAGCTCAAAGCAACCTCAAACTCTTGGACTCAAGTGATTCTCTTGCCTCAGCCTCCCTAGTAGCTGGGAGTACAGGTGCCTGCCACAATGTCCAGCTGTTTTTTTTCTTTTGTTGTTGTTGTTGTTGTTGTCATTGATGTTTAGCAGACTCTGGCCAGGTTCAAACCTACCAGCCCCGGCACATGTGACCAGAGCCCTAAACACTGAGATACAGGTGCCCAGTCAAGAAAACTTCTTTACCTTGTTTCCTACATCTCTTAAAGTTCATTTATGGAGCAGTGCTCAGTCAAGGCCAGATGCATGCATTCCTAAATGGCTCACCAGTTATAGGGCTACTTTGCTGACACTGCCCAGCCTCCACTCCCAAACTAGGGCAGGCCCGACGCATTGATCACAGTTTGTGTTCTTGATGAATGTGAGAGGGGCTTCACAAACCTCCATGCAGCCCTCCCAGGAAATGAAATCACGTGTCACCTGTTCTCACTTGCCTCCTACCTTAATGTGTTTCAATGCTGCTCCTGAATGGGTCCAGTGTCTTCTGGGCAGTATGTCTGTCTCTAGGTAAGGCGACCTCATGGGCGTCTATAGGTTCTCTCTCCATTCAGATGCTCCCCCATCTGCTGAAATTGAGGGGACCCTTCTGTGTGTAAAATTGGTCTTGATCAAATATTAATTGACCAAATCTATGGTCTCAGGGAGTGGGGTCTGCAATAGAGCAAAATTATAGTGTTAAAATATCAGCTTTTCTCTCCTAATGTTATGGTTGGGGGGGCGATGGGGAGCATGAACATAATTTTCCCTTAATATAAAAGCTATATATTGTGTTATACACGTGTCCTAAAAGTCACCCGAAAGTTGCTATACAAAGGGGAAATAAGAAATTGTACCTAAATGTACCTTTAGTTATAAAATATTCATGACAAAGTTTTACAAAGAGGTACCCAATATGTAGGGTATATTTTGTAAATATTTTGTAAAATTTTGTGATGAATATTTTGTAAATGCACATTAATTACAATTGCCTATTTTTCCCTATGTATGGTGATTTTATGGGTGACTTTTTAGACACCCTGTATTTATTATATTTTTTATTTATTATACAAGTAGGACCTTGGTAAGTTGACCACCCAAGGGTTTATAACAAACTGGTCAACACATGGAAGTGGTCAACATAAGGAGCTAGGCCTCTTGTTTTCTTTTTCTTTCTTTTTTGAGACAGAAGCTTATTTTGTCACACTCGGTAGAGTACCGTGGCATCCTAGTTCACAGCAACTTCAAACTTTTGGGCTTGAAGAGATTCTCTTGCCTCAGACTCCCAAGTAGCTAGGACTATAGGCCCCGCCACAACACCAGGCTATTTTTTTAGAGATGGAGTCTTGCTCTTGCTCAGGCTGGTCTCAAACTCCTGAGCTCAGGCAATCCACCCACCTGGGTCTTCCAGAGTGCTAGGATTACAGGCATGAGCCACTGCACTGGGCCCCCAAACTAGGCCTCTTGTCCTAATATGTACACATGGTCCAAGTCTGGCTTATGAAAATTAGGTCAACTTAAGGAGGTGGCCAATGTAGGGAGGAGGTCAACTATGGAGGTTCTACTGTATTTACATTATAATATAAAAATTATACTCAAATCATATCCAATAGGATAAAAAGATACTGAGATGTAGCGCTGTGGAAAGAGGGGATTGAAGGAAGATGGGTATGAGGAAAGAAAAAGTTGATGGCGAATTGAGCCAGTCATTGGATAATGAAAACCTTCATCTCAGTGAGTGATGGCTGAAAATTGTAGGGGAACAGAGACAGAAAGGCATAGGCAGAGGGTAGAATTAGGATATCCTGGAGGTTCACCTGTTTTTGGTGTTTTTCTGAACCAATAAATTCAATTCAATGATTTTTCAGTTCTCTAAAGAATTACAATTAGGGAAGGGATCTCTTTGACAAATTCATTCATTCATCCATTTGTTTATTTGGTAAATATCCGTGGAACAGCTACCATGTGTAGGTTTAGTGTCCTGAACTCGGCATCAAAAAATAAGACTGGACACAATGTTCAGGTTGAAATGCTGCCCGTGTGTTCAGCAGAGACTCAGACATCTACACAACAGTGTGAGGGTTTCTGCTTCAATCAAAATGATGTGGACTTCTTTTTCCCTGCTTCTCCCTGCAGTGTATGACTATAAATACTGGAAGCAACAGAAAAAGCAATCACAGGAGAACTCTGAACACTGGAAAGATGAATGGGAACTGGTTAGGGAGCCAAAGACTGGAGGAACAGCAAAGAGCAGGGTCTCACACCCTTCCCTCACCTGACATGAGAAGGCAGCCTAGGCCCAGTTGGTCTTTTTTTTTTTTTTTAATTGTTTTTATTATTAAATCATAGCTGTGTACATTAGTGCAATCAAGGGGTACAATGTGTTCGGTTTCATATACAATCTGAACTATTTTCATCAAACTGATTAACATAGCATTCATGGCATTTTCTTAGTTATTGTATGAAGACATTTGTATTCTGCATTTAGTAAGGTTCACCTGTATCCTTCTAAGATGCACTGTAGGTGTGGCCCCACCAATTACCCTCCCTCTACTGGAACCTCACCCCTCCCCTCCCCTCCCTTGCCCCTTTCCCCATATTCTTGTGCTATAGTTGGGTTATAGCCTTCATAAGAAAGCCATAAATTAGCTTCATAGTAGGGCTGAGTACATTGGATACTTTTTCTTCCATTCTTGAGATACTTTGCTAAGAAGAATATGTTCTAGCTCTATCCATGTAAACATAAAAGAGGTAAAATCTGTATCTTTCTGTAAGACTGCGTAATATTCCACGGTATATATGTACCACAATTTATTAATCCATTTGTGGATCGATGGGCACTTGGGTTTCTTCCATGACTTAGCAATTATGAATTGGCCTGCAATGAACCTTCTGGTACAGATGTCTTTGTTATAATGTGATTTTTGGTCTTCTGGGTATATACCTAGTAAAGGAATTATAGGACCAAATGGCAGGTCGAGTTTTAGATCTCTATAAGTATTCTCCAAACATCCTTCCAAAAGGAACGTATTAGTATGCATTCCCACCAGCAGTGTAGAAGTGTTCCCTTTTCTCCACATCCACGCGAACATCTCTGGTTTTGGGATTTTGTTATATGGGCTAATCTTACTGGAGTTAGGTGATATCTCAAAGTAGTTTTAATTTTCATTTCTCTAATGATTAAGGATGGTGAGCATTTTTTTCATATGTCTGTAGGCTGTGTGCCTCTCTTCTTTAGAGAAGTTTCTCTTCAAGTCCTTTGCCCATCCTGAGATGGGATCACTTGTTCTTTTCTTGCTAATACGTTTGAGTTCTCTGTGGATTCTGGTTATTAAACCTTTGTCAGAGGCATAACCTGCAAATATTTTCTCCCATTCTGAGGGCTGTCTGCTTACTATACTTACTATGTTCTTGGCTGTACAGAAGCTTTTTAGTTTGATCAGGTCCCAGTAGTGTATTTTTGATACTGCTTTAATTGCCTGGAGAGTCCTTCTCATAAATTCTCACCCAAGCCGATTCCTTCAAGAGTTTTCCCTGCACTTTCCAACCATGAATTGGAAACAGCTCCCTGCTCTGCGCTGAGGTGGCCATCCACAAAACCTGGCCCCTCAGTGGCCACCCACGACACCCAGCCCCTCAGTCCACCCATGACACTGGACCCCTCAATGGCCACCCACAACACCCGGCCCATCAGTGACCACCCATGACACCCGGTCCCTCGGTGGCCACCCATGACACTCAGCCCCTTGATGACCACCCACAATGCCTGGCCCCTCAGTGGCCACCCATGATGCCCAGTCCCTCGGTGGCCACCCACAACACCAGACCCCTCAGTGGCCACCCATGACACCTGCCCCCTCAGCAAAAGCTGGCTATAGACAACAGCCTCACTGGTGCTGAGGAAAGAAGGCAATGACCAGTGTGGACAGTTAAGGATCCATAGACAAGGAAGGAAGTCACAGGAGATAAGAGGAAAAGTTAGGAACAGATGACAGAGGAGACGTCATCTCAGATATACTGGGGAGGGAGGATCCTCAAAAGGCAAAAAAGAAGACTGTCGACCAACTTCCACTAGAAGGTAATCTCCAAATGGCTGGGAACTGTCCTGGTACATAGTAGGTGCTTAACAACTATGTGCTGAGCACTGAACCAATAAGTCCCAATGGGATACTTGACACAGACTGAGTTGGGCTCGAGGGATAGTGAGCCCATATTAGTGGACCCGCCCTTCCAGGCCCTGAGTTCCACCAGCCCCTCTACTTAGTAAGCTCCTCCCTACCTCCCCACATTGGCTGTCTGAAAAATTCCAAAAGATCTTCCACAAAAACAGTTCTCTGAACCTTCTCTGACCAGAATAGCAGAGTGAATCCTCCAGATTTGAAAACACAGCACACTCTATTTAAAATTAAAACAAAAACAAAAGCAGTAGGTAGCGGTTCTATTTGTTCCAAGGGGGCCAACTTCCTTTCCCTACATTGCCAGTGCCTCACTAGAGCCCAGCCCGTGGGAAGCAAATGAATCAGGTCGACGCCATTGGCAACAGATCCTAATGTGATGCAATTCATGTGCGTGGGGAGCCTGCAGCATCTCAAATGTTTTGGGGAAGAGCTGACAGAATCCTAAACTGAGATCAGCCTCCAGGACCGAGGAAAATGGAAGAAGGAACACGTAGCCAAGACAATGCTCTGCATAAGGGAAATGGTTTCATCCCTTTTTCTTGAGCGCACAAGAACACGCTGTTTCCAGGCCACCCTTCATCTAAGGAAGACTGTGTGGAAAAATCTGGAAATGTGTAGCAAAGTGATATCCAGCATTGTCAGGACTAGCCTGTGAAAATAAACTGTTACAAGCATTTCCTCTCACCTTCCCCTGCCATGAGGAAGGTGTAGTTGAAGACAGTGGCATCCGGGGAATAAAAAAGTGTCGATCCCTGAGATACTCACTACAGATGAGCCATTCAGAGAGTCACCTGACCAGGAATATCAGCCTTCAACATACAAATGTTTCTTCTCTTACACCACTGAGATCTTAGGGCTTATTTGTTACCACAGCAGAGCCTTGCACAGCTTGGTTAATGTAAGAAGTAGGTCATACTTCAATACAGTGGTTTCAAAAAAATGAATAAATAGAAGCATGTTTTCTTGAGAATTTGCTTGGATCCAGCAATACACTAGACACTGATTACATATGCTATCTCATTAGCTTTCTCTTAATCCTCATGACCATGAGAGTTTTATCCTTGCTCTAAACTTGAAGGTAATTGAGCAGTGAGGGGTTATGACCCACTCAGGCCACACAGAAGGGAAGTGTTAGTGATAACATTAACTCCATGGCAACCTAACTGCAGAGCCCAAGCTCTTTCTAACAGTCCAGAGAGAGAATCTTCCCCCCAAACCAAGGACAAAGTCTTTCACTTCTAACAGAATGGGAGGGGGCCAGGCAGACAAAGGGCATCCGAGGTGGTTGGGTCTCTCTATTTGAATCCATTCCTTCACTTATTCTAGAAACATTTAACACAGGTCTTTTGTATGAGCTCTATGCAGGACACAGAATTGAAGGACGTGAACCTTACCCTGACAAATTTCAGAGAGTAGGAAGAAAGAGAAGGACACCAAGAAGCGATGCAAAACCTTCTTTTGCACAGAAGTGCTGATGCTCAAAGAAGAAGTTAATCATTTATTTTAGTTAATGCTTTAATTAACCAAATTCTTTTCCATTTTCTAGACAAGATTTGAGAAGATCCCAGGCCTGGTCACATTAACAATTGCTCCCACTTCACTGGCTCAGTTCTCTGTCCCTCACGTCCCTGTCTCTGCCCAGTCATGGTGGACTGCTCGGCTGCTCCTGAGCTGAGCACTGATAGGACTTGGCCCTCTAAGGACGAAGGACCTACTCGTTTACAGCCACTACCTGGACCACCTTGCTGTTCCCACCTGCTGAGCTGTGGTGGCCATTTCAATCTGCAGCCAGTGAACAAATGCTTTTCCCTTCTAAGATCCCACAGCAGCAGGCCTGGGACCCCTATGACCCAATTTTTATTTTCAAATCACAATTCTCTCTTTCCCCTGCAGAGGAGCTCACTTAGAATGGATTTCAGAGCAGCCTCTCATTCTATCTTGAGCCACTATTTCTTCAGGATATTCAGGCCCTGATGTCAGTTGTATCTCATTGTGTCAGGAGTTGTCATCACTCATAAGGACCTTAATGTCCCTCTGATGGGAGAGTTTCTGGAAACAGCCTCCTGTTCTGCAATGTCTATCACTCATTCATGTCTGAATCCCACCAGTGAACACGGTTCATGACATTTCCACGGACCCCTGGAAATTTCAAAGGATGCCATCTATCTGATCAGTGGCCCAGTCACAGCAGCCTGATAGATGCAGAAGCAGGCCATACAGCAAGAGGGAAAAAATCAAATTGAGGGCAGGAGAAGAGGAAAAGAAGGAAAAGCAGGACAGAAGGAGCAAGATGCAAATCCATGCTGCAATTTCCCGTATTTGTCTGCTAAAAGGTTACATATTTAGTGCTGAGCTTCTGATACCCTATAGTAAAAGGAAAAACTGGCCGGGTATCGGACACTCTGTGTTCATACAATCAAAGCCAAATTGCTCAGGAAAATGACAACTGTCCCAGGTACTTAGATCAGCCAAGAACTCCTCTGCAGAACTGCTCAAAACAGAAACCACATATCCCATAATGAAACAACATCCACACGAGGGGAGGATGGCCAATCTCATGAGACTATTTCTCATAATCATTCTCAATTTATATTGAGCATCACCCAAACACACAATTCAGAAAAAGCAACTCACTGGGCCCCAGCCCAATGCAGTCTATACACCTGATCCCTGTTGGTCTAAGTTTTTAGAACTATTCAGGAGAGAAATTATACCTAATAAGTATTTATTTTTTTAAGCAATCCTCCTTGGATTTTCTTCTCCACTTGCAGATTGAGAACTAGAGTGTCTGTGAGCCCAAGAATGTTCACCCTGACAACATGTGACATTGCCGCTGAGTCCAACCTCTCTGTCTCACACCCCTTCCCCATTTCTGAGCCTTCATTTTCAAAATGATTACAAGGAACCTTCCAGTTGCGACAGTTAAGGATTCCAGAGATTCAGAAAGACGAGGACTCTCGGGAATCATGGAGATGCAGAAGCGGCCCAAGCACCAGCCACAGAGCTGTGGCCACTGACAGCCACCAAGAGACAGAAGAGAAAAGAAAGCCAAACACCCCCTGAATCCAGAGCAGAAAACACTTCAACCAGTGATGCTGAGTCTCACTGCATCTCCTCTTGTCCCTTTGAAAATTGCATCTATCTGTGTTGGTGTAATTTCTTCTATAGCCCATAACACCGACAAAAAAACAAAAAAGAAGACCCCGGGCATCCATTGCTGCAGGTGTTCATGACAGACTACTCAGGAGAGAGACATGGTTGGAGAGGTTCCCAAAAGACACACATGCATTTGGATGCTAACCCTGTTCAGATCGGAAAAGCAGGTGGCCCCATTTAATTGATGCCAAACTCACAACAATCATTTTTGGGGCAGAAACAAAACCTCATAAGCCTCCCCTCACCCCGTGAGCCAGGCTCTGCTGCTAGGGGACGTGTCTTGTTCTGGTGAAGACCCACATACTTGGGTGAGGACAGGGACAGACAGCCACTGGCCAGGGACCCTTCTCCTGAGTGGAGGAGCTATTTCCCTAGGCAGGTTGAGGTCACAATGTGGCAGTAGCCCCAGATGCTCTGATGTGAATCAAACATAAAAAGTCAACAGAGAAATGGAAAACTGTAGCAAGGAAATTGGATTTTGAAAATCCATTTGGGTTTGGTAATGTATAGCATAACAGCATCTGTAAGGGAAGAAAAAATAGTGCAGGATACACACTTTAGGATACATTAAAGCATAAATAAAGTTTATAGTGTCAATCAGAATTTTTTTAAAAAACATGAGCTCTTCTTTTGAAAATGAGAGAGGAATAGAATTCAATAAAAATATAAATGTGTCTGCCTCTGCATTTCTCAGATATGATCCTGGGTATTCTTGAGCAGAATTAACTTCAGTAGAGGAATTAAAAGATTTCCTGGGGTTTTGCCATGTGCCAGGTACTGTATTTGAGCTACGCATGTATATATATATGTCCCTATGTCTATGAATGTAGGTAACTCCAATGCCACCACCCTAGAAAGGACAAGATAATAAATATTTTCAGCCTTGCAGTTATACAGGCTCTATCACAACTACTCAAGTCTGCCACTATTGCACAAAAGCAGCCATGGACAAGACTTAAAAAATGTCTGTGGCTGTGTTCCAATAAAACTTTATTTACAGCAACAGATGGCAGGCCAGATTTTTCCCAGGGACTATAGTTTTCCAACCCCTGCTCTAAAAGAAAGATATTGTTCTCTCCTTTTTATGGATAGAAACCTGTTATCAGAGCGCCTAAGGGATTTGCCCAACTGAAGAAAAAGAGTGATAGTATATACAATAATAATAATAGCAACACATGCCTTTATTGACAGCTGAATATGTTAGGGCTTATGTATGTTATCCTTCACCCTCACCACAGGCCCTGTCATTTTCACTGTACCCATTTTACAGATGGGTATCAAACTCATTCCCATGAAGCACTGGAGTCAAGATGTTAGCCCTTTGCTGGGCAGTACTACCCCCAACCCTGCCCTGTTTCAAACACTCTTTGTGTGTTCACAGAATCGGGCCTCATCTTGATGCTTCCAGAATAGAAAGTTGTGTCTTTAATATTTAGCAGTGGAGCTAAGGGGAGAAAGAATATTGGGAAAAACATTAAAAAAAATTTTTTTTAAAAAAGGGTCCCTTTGGTTGGTCTCCATGTTGACGCTACTTCTAGTAAAGCTCAGAATTGTGACAAACATGACCAGAAGTCACGGTGATCTGCCATGGATTGGGAGATGCAGAACGCCCCTGCCCTGGCACACACAGCTGGTACTGAAAGTCCCGTTAGGCCACTCAGCATCCATCCTAAAGGGCTTGGAGGAGACCTCAGCATAGGGGACCTGGGGGCAGGGACAGAAACCAGAGGCCTGTGTCCCTCCAACTCTAAGTCTTAAAGCACCAGGGAAATAGGGACGTGCCATACTGGTCCCATTCCTCAGAATCTGGCCTACAGTGTGTGTTTGACCTTTATTTTTCAAGTAATGGCTGGATATATTAAAAGTCCACCTCAAGTCATGCAGGGGTGCCAGCCTTAGCCTCTCGTCCACTGTCAGTGAGCTTCTCTTAGGGCCCAGGGTGAACCCAGTGCAGGCCTTGTAGCAGGGCAGGGACCAAGATGTCTGAGGCCAGGCTGCACTTGCTAAAAACATTTACCCTGATGTAAAAGACCCAGAAGAGATGGAGAGTCTGAATCTGGAGAGAGAAGGGAAGTCTAAAGATGAACTATGGCCATGGGGAAGGGAGAAGAGTGGGGTGAGGCCATGGACAGGCCAAGAAGTGATATGGGAGAAATGAGAGTATTAGCAACAGGTGAAACAGGAGCTAAGCCTGCTCAGGAGTGAACGGTGAGCAGGTCTGAGCAGGGTCGGCAGGGCCAGGTGATCACAATGCAAGGGACAGAGCAGAATGCCATTTGTGTTCACAAATCCCAGTTAGACTGGAAAGACAATAAGAACAGCCGAGGCTCAGCGCCAGGCATGGTTCTGGTGTTTCCCAATAGTGACTCGTTTAGTATCACAATCACGCAATAAGACAGACATGACCATTAGCCTACATTTTATGAATAATAAAACTAAGGCATAGAAAGATTTAAAAAAAAAAAATCGCCCCAAGATCATACAAATCACAAGTGGCAAATCTTGTGAGAACCTCGGGTAGCTCAGCCTCTATACATCTCCATTAGAAGAGGTTGCCATGGTGATGAACTGGAAGGGTAACCTTGACCTGGAAAGAAACCAGATGAAAGGAGAAGTGGCTGCAAAGCTCTTCTCCCATCTCTGTAAGATGGCATTAGCCAGTCTGCAGGCCCTCTGCCCCTGGTCACTGCCAAGGCTCGAGTTGCCAATTGACAATTTTGGAGGTCAAAAGGGTAGACTGTCCCTTCAGACCATGGTATGATTGGGAGGGAAAAAATGAAGTTGGGGGCTCAAATTTAGGCAGGGAAGAGAGCACCTTGGCCCCCATGTACTCACTACTAATCTGGGGTCACTGCTCACACCACTGACCTACTCAGATAGACTGAGGACACATCAGGAATAAATGGTTAAAGGCACAGGAAAGATGGATGTGCTCAGTTATTTTTATTATTTTTTAACAGATAGATTGTCCAATTGTTTCTTTACAGAGCTAGTTAGAAAGTATTTTCAGCTTTGTGGGTTGTATGAGTCTGCCCTGGCTGCCATGACAAAATAATACAAACTGGATGACTTAAAATAGTAGACATTTATTTCCTTGTAGTTCTGGCAGCCAGCAATCCCAGACCAAGGTTGTGCAGGTCAGTTTCTGGACAGGCTTCCTTCTCCCTGTCCTCCTCATGTGGACTTTCCCGGGTGTGCATGTGCAAACAGAGAATGCTCTTTGGTACTTCTTCCCCATTTTAAGGAACTAAGGCCTCACCCTCATGGCCTCATTTAACCTTTTTATAGGCTTTATCTCTAAATACAGTCACAGGGGGAGATAATGCTTCAACTATTTGGCCAAGCAAGGTGGCTCATGGCTGTAACGCCAGCACTTTGGGAGGCTAAGGCAAGAGGATTGCTTGAGGCCAGTAGTTCAAGACAGGGCTAAGCATCATAGTGATACCCCCATCTGTACAAAAAATAAAACAATTAACCAGGTGTGGTGGTACATGCCTATCCTCCCAGTAACACAGAAGGCTGAGATAGGAAGATCACTCAAACCCAAGAGTTTGAAGTTGCTGTGAGTTATGATGATGTCACTGCACTCCAGCCTGGATGACAGAGTAAGATCCTGTCTCAAAGAAAAAATAAAATAAAAACAAATGAATGGGGGGGCACAACTTAGTCTATAATGTGGTATATTAGTTTTCCATTGCTATGTAACAAATTACTACAAACTTAGCTGCTGCTACAGAGATAACAGGTGTTTATCTAATAGTCTCTATAAGGCAAAAGTGCAGGCACAGATGAGTTGGATTCTCTTCTCAGGGTCTCTTTCTGGCTCTCAGGTACTCTTTCAAGTTTACAGGGTCTGGGACACAATTCATTTCCTGTACTGTAGGATTGAGGTCCTCATTCTCTTGCTGGCTGTCATTCAGAGGCCAGTCTCAGCCCTAAAAGCCGCCCTCAGTCCCTGCCCAACTGGCCCCCTCCATTAAGTCTCTTCTGTTTCAAGTCTCTTCCTTCAGGCAGGTCTCAGTCCCTTTTAAGGACTCATCTGATTCAATCTTGTTCATTAAAGATAACTCTCCTTTTAATTAAGTCAAATCCACTGATTTAGGACCTTTTTACATCTGCAAATTTCCTTCACTGTTATCACTAACATAACCACCTAATCAGAGGAGTGAGACCCATCACCCCGCACAGTCCTCCCCAAGGATATGTACACCAGAGGCCTGGACCTTAGGGGCCACCTCAGACTTCTGACTATCACAGCAGGTCCCCTAGTCTCTGTCACTAGTACTCAACAATGCACTGTGGCCCAGAAGCAGCCACACACAACACAAGAAGATTGGGCATGATTGTGTTCTAATAAAACTTTATTTATGGGCATCACGTTTTGCAAATCTTATGATTTTCACACGTCCCCAAACAGCATTCTTTTGAAAAATATAAAAAATGTTCTTCACTTATGGGCTATATAAAAACCAGTGAACACCCAGATGTGGCGTGAAAGCTGTAATTTGCTGACCTTCACTCCATGACATAAAATTTTCCAATTTTAACACAGTCACTGAATTTTAACACAGGACTGAGTCTCACCATTTGACTGTCTGATGTCATCTGCTATTGATCCTTTCCTTCCAACTCTTAGTTCCAGAATATTCCTTCCTTACACTGGAAAGTGGAGGGAGAAACCTGTCTCCCATTGTCTCCTGATGCTACACTCTTGGCCCTTAGGATGAAGGAGTGAGTGAAGAACCTCAACTCCCCAGATTTAAATCTGCATTTCACCTGCACTGTAGCAAGTGTTCTTCTATCTTTGTGGGTAAGTGGCAGCACTCCCACTTTACAGATTAAGAGACCAATGCTGAGTACATGACACACGAGGCACCAGGTCAAGGGCAGAGCCAAGACCCCGGTCGAGGACTAATTCTGTGGCCAGAAGGGCTGAGAACTGTAACAACCCCCAAAGTAAGCCCTGCTATAAAATTTATGGAGTTTGGTGCAAAACTCAAATTCAGAGTCTCGTCTTTCAAAATTATTAAGAAACCAACATCTCAACACAGAGCATTAAACCAAGCATGGGTTCTTCTGAGCATCGGCATCTGTGTGACTGTACAGGTTGCAACCTGCTCAGAACACATACATTCTGAAGGAAAGGTGCCCCAACCCCCACATCATGGTGATTCTACCCTCATGCCCACGGATGTGTCGAAGGCAGGACAATATCTAGGTAAGGTTTATTAATCACGAGCAGCCTATCACGGGTAGCCGATTCTTGCCCCCAGAACGAAAGTAAACCAGTCTTGCATAAATTGAATTCCTTTTCTTGAATATCTAATTGAATTTGCAGAAGTGTGTGCCAGGGGGGTGTTTAAATAAGTGCACAAATATGATAAGAAGGCCTTCACGCCATTATATCCAACTCAGTAAGCAAAAATGATGGCAGGGCACATTCCAATTAGTGTGTGATTTATTTGCTTTAACAAATCCAATTAGTAGAATGTTTTATAAAGTCATCCAATGTCAAATACTCGTGGACTCAACAGATAGGAACAATACTCCTAATAGGAAAAAAAAATGTTTTAAAGCTCTTTGAACAATGAATTTATAATAAATAAGACGAGGTCTCTCTGATGGCTTTGGCAATCCCCAAAGACCAGGAGAACAGTGTCTGATCTGTTCATTTGCTTATTTCTCTCCGAGACTTCGTGTGGCAACTCAGGTTAATGTGGCCCATTAGATTAAATCCAGGAAAGAAAACAACAAAGGTGGAAGTTGGCCAAAGGACGTCAAGGGAGAATAATGAACTTGCTCCTGGTTGTCTTCTAGACCAGAGACGTGTTCAGACTTCCAAGGCGGCACAGTGCAGAGGAAGCAGCACGGGGCTAATAGAAACAGCAACGTCCTGGAACCTGACCTGACAGGATTCTGTCTGCTCCTGTACCCCGGCCCCTTTCCAGCTACCCCTGCCAGGCACCGGTTTGCAAGCCGCCATGTGATGCACTGAGGCAGGCCAGGAAAGCGTGATGAAGGAAAGAGCCTGTGTGTGGAGTCAGCACCCAGCCTCATCCACCAAGGACAGGCTGGGAATGCAGAGGAAGAGAATAGTCCCCTTCAGGGGATACAGGTGAAGATGGGTCCCAACAACCAGAAAAGTGGTCCTGCCCAAGCCGGCAAGTGTCGCTCTTCCCCAAAACAGCATGGGATTCTGCTGCCCTTGCAAATTTAAAGAGAGAAGGGATGGTCTGGCTCAGCTCCCCACTTCACAGGTGGACAAACGCTCAAAGGGCCTGGGTACAAAGAGAAGGGGCCCCAGGCCAGAGCTCCCCACTCAGACGCCAGGACGGCATCTTTCATCTTTTCTCGCAGAACAGTGATGTCTTTTTTCGTTTTTATTTTGAGGGAACAGTGTAAGAACGAGATGGCCACAGGTCATTCCCCATGTCAGGGACACTTGAGATCAGTTAGGAAAAGGCGAGGAAAGATTGGGCTTGGTTTCTGGCCAAAGTTGAGTCAGCGTGTGAAGCCCGCAGTAGCCCAAGCCAAGCTCTCGACAGGCTCAGAGTCTTAGCATGCGCTGTTCCCTCTGCCTGGAACCCTCTTGCACTCAGGTGCTTTACTTGGCAGGATCCTGGCATTTTCTGCATCTTCTCAGAGAAGGCTCACAGAAAATTCTGTGGAAAATGGCTTCCTGCCTTCTCAGGTCACAGTATCATTCCACCTTGTTGACATTTGATGGGGCTCTTGCTCAGACCCCTTAGTTACACTCTAAAATTATTTATTTACTCACTACCTTATTTATTTCCTGTCTTCCCACTACCAGCCTAAGTCTGTCAGGGGAGGAAGTCTGTGTTCATTTGACTCATTACAAAATCCTTAGGACTCACCAAAGAGCCCAGTTCTTTAATGCTTGAGAGATTGAGGAAAACCCCAGACACGCCTCATGAAAGACTAAATAAAACAGAATGTGCTGAAGCATCAGGAATCAAGATTCGCTATCAGAGGGTGATGGGTGGCTTGGTTCTCCCACTTTCTCTGTAACCTAGAGTGGGTCAGGAGGAAACCTCTGAGCCTCCATTTCCTTCTCTGTACAATGGGAACAATAATGATGCCAGATAGCATTTATTGAGCCTGTACTATGTGCTATGAACCATGCTAAGCCATTTCCACAGATTATTTTATTTAATCCTCAAAGAGCCCCATGTGTTAGGTACTAACACCATCCACACTTTATGCACAATACAACTGGGAACCAATTAAATAATTTGACCCAAATTTCACAGGTAAGAAGTGACCAGAAATGTTCTTCAGAGCATGTTGGAATAGGCAAATTTCCTTGCAAATCCACTGAGGTCCTTAGGGGTTAGGTCACGTGTTAAGTCACAGAAATAGCAAGGGGCAGTAATGAAATGCTAATACAAGCTTGGTCCACATGAAAGCCCAGCTTGGCGGGAGCTAAGCCACTCTCACAGAAAGAGGGAAGCTAAGCCTAGGTCCCTAGGTCCCTCCCACCCAGACAGGTGTGAGCAAGGCCTCTGCCCCAGTGGTAAGTTATAATAAGCTGGATTCATGCACTATCTCTTGATAGCAAGAGACTCTAGTGAAACATGGATGCCTGGCTTGTCCCCGATATTAATGCCCAAGTTCCATCATCTCGCTACCCCTCCCCAGCACTGCCTTTCAATAGCCATGTCCCTGAGCTCTAATTACCTCTATCCTGCCTCAGTTTACCACGTCCCCTATCGTACTTCAGTCCTATGGTACCAAAACTGGTAATGTCACCCAGAGTCCTCATCATACAAGATGGAGATGGAATCTTCATGTTTGTTCCTCCCCGGTTTTGTCATCCATGAATGTGGGTAATAAAAGCACCTTCGTCATAAATTGTCACAGGGATTAAATATGTGTAAAATAGCAAAGAGTGTGGTATACAACAAGAGCTCAAGGGACATCAGCAATCATTATTCCCATGATACAATGTCACACGCATTCACCTCTTATAAACATATTTAAAAGAAATGAGACACTTCCATTACACATGTCCATACTGAGAAATATATTTCTACACTAAAAATACTAAATCCTACAGGCTTAACACTCACAATCCCATGACTGTCTACACGGGCACTCCTACCATGGACCCCTGGATCACTTTCTTGTTTAGAGAACCAATTAGAGTCTTCTCTTCTGGAGAACCCTGGATGTACCCCTGGATCGCTTTCTTGTTTAGAGAACCAGTTAGAATCTTCTCTTCTGGACTGCTGTGTTTGCTGGAATGCTTGACCACAGCGGTAGCCACAATTCTGGGTAAGAAACAGCCCCCAAAACCACTATAAGCTACTATCCGCCTCCTCCTCCTCTGGGCACCAGTCCTCCCACTCCATTAATGAAAGGAAGCAGAAAGATAGATATGAGAACCAATGCCTTCTTCCAAATCAGGATGCTTTAAAACAGGGGACAACAAACTATGACTTGTGAACTAAAAATCCAGCCTGCCTCCTGCTTTTGTAAATAAAGTTTTATTGGAACACAGTCATACTCATTTGTCCACATGCTGACTATGGCTGCACTCCAGCTATGACAGCAGAGTTGAGTAATGGCCAGGGAGATCATTTAGCCCATAAAGACTGAAGTTTTTACTTTCTGGTCCTTTATGGAAAAAGTTTTCTTGTCCTTCCTTTCCAAGGTCTGAGAGCAATCTAATAACTGCCACATAAGGCATGCAGGAAAGGAGAGCTGATGATAGAAGCGAATTTTTACTATTCCCAAAAGTTGCTACAGCGCTAGGAGCATCTAGCTTTCTAATGAAAGTGATTTGTTTTTAATATGAGAACTTTCCAGAGGAGAAAAGAAAGAAGAGAACAGAAGTCCTGAGGCTCAAAGATAGACCTCCACCTAGCATTTTTCTACCTCCAAGGACAGTGAGTGCGCTGTCCTGGCAATGCAAGGTCATATGGAGTCACATGGTCCACACGTAATCCCCTTTGAGACTCCAGAGCTCCCTTTGACTCCCCTCCAGACCTCGTATCCATTAGTGACCTGGCTTAGAAAACTTCAGGTGAGATGGCAGCCAAGTGCCCCCATCCTGGCCCAGTGTAGAGCAGGAAGAGGAAAGGACCCTGGCAAAGGTCATGTTTGAATGACCAACAATCCCTGGGAAAGAACATTCTGAAGTCATGCACAGCTTTCTCAAGTTCTACCCCGAGAAAAATCAGCCTTTGGAGCCCACTCCATAATTCTGAACTATTAAGTGGCAGCTACTTGACAAGCACTGCCTTATTTTGCCTGGAGAGCAGCTCTATGAGTTGTTCTTTGGGATTCTACAGCACCATTCTGCAAGACTGGAGCCCGAGGCTCAGAGAAGTTAAGTAACTTCTTCAAGGCTACACAGTTTATAAAGGACAGAGTCAGGATTAGAATTACTTTCAATTTGCCCCCAAAGCATGAGCCCTCCCTCCCAACTTTATCATAATGTCTCTCATGAAAACACTACTAAAATTCTCTAGTTTAGAAAAAATTCTCTCTGTTCCTGAATATCCTCTCTGGAGTATTCAACTCACATCTGGAGTTTATTCCCTTCTGCTGGATGGACTGCCTGCCTTATCCTAGCCGTTATTCTAGGCACTGGGGATAAAGCAGGGATTAACAGCTATGACCCCTGCCTCCTTGGAGCTCATATTCTAAGGGGGGAGACCAACAGCAAAAAATGGAGAGAAATAAAGCAGGTGAGATGTCCACCTTGGCCCTTCGCATAAGACTTTCAAGGTGGTAGGCACTTCATAAATGTACCCATAAAGTGGATATGAAAATTGATCCTTATTGATTGGCTATGCTTTGTCAGGCATCATAGCTATCCTTTGGGGGCACTTGGCTGCCGTCTCACCTGAGGTCTTCCAAGCCTTTGCCATTCCACGGAGTCCCCCTTAATACTAATGACCAGCCTGTGATCCAGGAATTGGAACTGATCATGACCAAAGATCTTCTCTTAAAGAGAAGAAACTGAAATGCAGTGAGAATCCAGGCCATGTTCCCCATGTTTATGGATTCAGTTTTTTGTTTTTTTTTTTCCCCAAGACCACCCTCTTACTGCTGCATAATGCCAGGCATACAGAAGCCTAAGGAATATCTGGGACCTGCTGATTGACAGATATTGGTTTATGTACTCAGTTTTTATAAGTATATTAACATTTAATTACATAAAATAAAGACTAGGGTTCCATCAGTCAATTAAATGCGATAATAGCATCCGGCCTTTTATAAATTGCCAGATTGGTAATAGTGTAGATAAAATATTATTGAGGCCTGAGTATTATCATAAGGACAGTTGGTTGTGGGAAGTGCCCTTAAAACAGTTAAGCTTTGGCAAATTGGTCTGTAGTTGGCAGCTGGGCTTCCTCCACCACTGGGTTAGATGCATGCTGGGTGCAGGATGAAAGGTTTTTAAGGACAGCGCATAAAGAAGCCTTTACTAAGTGAAAGCATTGATTACGTGGATCCCAGGATTGGGTCAATCAAAAGGAGTGGTATTTTGCGGACTCAGAGATGACGACAGATCTTTGAGTAACTGTAATTAGATCTTTTAGTAACTGTAACTAGCCTGCCACCCAGTTAAACCAAAGGGCCATTCACTCTTTCTCTCAAGTGTTGACACTTTGGTTCCCCGCAAATTCTTGCCAAGATGAAAGCCCACACAAAGAGGAAGCAGACACTTTCTTAATAATTAAGGAAGAGGCCTTTGATGAATTTCAAAGAGACAATAGGGTAGTCTCTTTGGTTTCTAAGCAAAGCAAAGAAAAAGACAGACAGACAAAGCCACCTGTAGACCTGTACTCAAAGCTGCCTCATCTCTGCCTCTCAGATGCCTGGGAATTCATATCCAGGACATAAAAAAAAGTCTCCCATCTTTGGAACAAGCACTCAGCAGCTTCCAGCTCTATACACATTCTTCTTTTCTGCAAAGACTCAACACAGATGATCCTATGTATGCAGCCCCTGCCAACATGACTCCACCTCAGGCTTAAACTCTCCAACAAAGCTGCCACTTGCTAAATAACATAATAACTCAAGGTCTGACAGGACAAGAGAGGCAGGTGGTCTGAAGATTGAAGATCTGCCTGGGAGAAAGGAGCCCCATAATAAAGACTTGGCCCTGCGACCAGCATGACCGTGGCCGAGTCAATTTCTGTTGAAAATGGATCTGGCTGAAATTTCCAGATAGCATCCCGCAGAAGCACTGCACTGTCTAGAAGAGCACTGAAAAAAGTGAAAACTTCCAATGGCCTTGAAAATGAGGATTCACCAAAAATCACCACCAGCATCTGGAGGAAACTAAAATGAATTTTAAAATGCATGGGGCAGACCACCTATGTTTACATGCTTGTGATAATCTGGCAAAAAAATAAATAAATACATAAGCATTATCTGCCTGGAACTTACTAGGTAAATAATGTGCTCTACCCTGTCAACTCCCAAGTTCAAAATCATACATTATCTAACAAGTAGGAAACTGTGGACTGACCCCCTAATATAAGACCTGTTTTAGGTGCTAAGAGTTTCTGGGTTCCTTACTATCTCCTACTTACAGTCAGAAAATATAATCTTTGGGGAAAAGTAAAAATTATTATGAGTAAATTTTAAAAAATGAATATAGTGTGTAGAGGGAAATAGAAATCATTGTGAAAATTAAAAGACCTCTAAAAATGATCTACACGCCACAACACTCTACTGAGGGCGATAAAGTGAGACTCTGTCTCTACAAAAAAATAATAATAATAAAAGTGATCTAATACAGGAACCTGAAGAATAGTTTGGAAAGTGTGGAGCATCATGAAAAGAATGCAAAGAGACCCAGCCCCTTGTGAGACAAGAAGAGAAAGCCCCACAGAGAGACTACGATAAATGGAGAGATGGTAAGGTCCTATGACCGAGCTGCAGGTTAATAACAGACTGGGGAAGGTTAAAACACAAAAACAGAAAACTAGCATTTGTGAGAAAGATAGCAGTGTGAATGTAGATTTATCCAACCTTCCATCCTCAACTGAAATGAACAAAAGGAAATAAAAGTAGCAAAGAAACCATCATCATTTAAATCATTTAAATTTTTCATGTTTTTTTCCCATCGACTTAGAGGATGCAACACAATTTGGGACCCCACAAAGTGTCAGAAATTTATATGCCACGCAACCCGTTCTTGAGAGAATTGCACAGTATGAGAAGAATGGGGGAATTCTGGAAGACCCTGCAGCATCTGGGGGTTGGCACGTGAAGGGCTGTGGGATGGAAGAGCTATGGAAATGAGGAAGGATGCCTGGACTTGGGCAACTTGGGGAAAGTTCGAACTTTCCCACAAACTTAGGGAAAAAGACTATATTTGATCAAATGATAAAAGAAATCACAAGTTATATATATATTATATATATTATAAATATATATAATATATAAATAATATATAAATATTATATTGTATATTATATTATATATATAACTTGTGATAAAAGAAATCAAGTTATATATATTTTTTTTATATATATATATATATATAACATATATGTTTTTTCTTTTTTTGAGACAGAGTCTCACTCTGTTGCCCAAGCTAGAGTATGCTATAGCCTCAGCCTAGCTCACAGCAACCTCAAACTCCTGGACTCAAGTGATCCTCCTGCCTCAGCCTCCTGAGTAGCTGGTACTACAGGCACCTACCACAACACTCAGCTAATTTTCTCATTTTTTAGTAGAGACAGGGACTCACTCTGGCTCAGGCTGGTCTTGAACTCCTGAGCTCAAGAGATCCTCCTGCCTTAGCCTCCCAGAGTGCTAGGATTACAGGCATGAGCTACTGTTCCCAGCCATAACTAATAAATTTCTAACAGAAACAAATACCACAAACACTGTACAATCCAGAAAATAACACTTTGATAAATTATCTTCCAGACAATATTTTCCTCTACATTTCTGGACATATTCCCTGGAATTAACACAGTGATTTTGCATTTATCTTTTGTTTTTACAGAGAGACTAGATACTTAAGTGCCCCATTTAGCAGGATGTTTAACATTTGGGTTATTCCATTGACCCAAACTAAACTTCAGCTTCTGCTTATCTTGATCTAGATCTACTCATCTAGATGTAACTTATCCTTATGACACATAACCTACCGTGGTTAAAGTTAACCTCTGCTCATTTTATAAAATCTGCAACTATCTGAATATGTGACACGGCCACACCCCCCCGGGGGGGTTCACAAGGGTTAGGTGACAGAGGGACACTCTGAGGCTTAGGCTTGGGTAGCTCCGCAGGTACAAGGCTCTGAAACGACCCCACAAACTTCACGTGGAGGGCGTGGCATGTGCCTGGCTTCAGAAGGGACCACGTCCTCACCTGCAGCCACACCACGTTTCTGAAGGAGGCTAGCGAACCTGCCCAGCGTTTATCAACCTCGACTGCGCCTGCGCAGCTCCGCCTCCCGCCTCCCTCACTGAACACCCAACCCCAGGCAGGAGACCACGTGGGCATTGGGGAAAAGATACTTAACGTCCACCTGCATTCCGTTACTTCCACACAAACATGCTAGATTTCACTCTGGGGAGAAAAATATTCTACAGCTGTGCTAGAAAATATTGCTATTGTCCTCAGCTTGAGCAAAATACTAAAATTCAGATATTTGCCCAGTTTGCTTAAAACTCACTGCGGCCGGTTGGTATTTCAGAGTGTTATTAATTTTCTCGTCTCTCTCCTCTTCTGTTCTCCCTGGCAGCTCCCCCCAGACCTCAATCACACCTTTGAACCTTTTAGGGGAATGTCATGAAGCCAGCTACCTTCCCCCTCCAATCCTGGCAGCTTGCCCGGTTGCAGCCCTTGCTTACTTCATGTGACACAGCCCAACCCGTGCCCAAGGACCATCCAGGAGTCCTGCTGCACGCTTGGGAGTTTGAAACTGGTTTGATTCAGATTCGCTAGAATTATCCTGATCTCCTCCTATGAAAAATGTCTCACAGCAGCTTCTCTGCAACCCTGGAAAGCTCCTTAAGGCTATCCCCACGAAATAGAGCTGTGCCCCCAGTGGCAGCACCTCTGCACCAGGAATTTGTTAGGAAGCAGCAACTGGCTCGGTGGTAGAATCAATGGGAATTGTATAGTTTTATCATTTCCTAATTATATTACAAAAAATAAAAAGTATGTAAGATAGGGTAACTGAAAACGGAAACAGGAGAAATTATATTGATGGAAAATGGGCTTAAAGGCAATTCTGTCCCTGGACTCCTCCAGAGGAGTCTACAGGGGGCTCCCAGAACAAACTCTGCTTCACTGAGAGCCACATGCTTAGTCTGCAGGTTGCTTTGAACTTCATGAGAATCCTTTTTGCCTGACAGACCCTTGGTACCCACAAGAGCATTATAAGAGACCCTCACATAAAATAACAGTGAAATTGAGGGTCAGTTTATAAGAGAACACAAAATCTTTTCTGAAATAACCCACAAGAAAACATTTTCTTAAATTAGCCTGTCTCCCTCAAAAATCTAACATAAGCGAGTGATCTTATATATTTTGTGAGCCTTGGTATACACTAATGCACACACACACATAACCTCATAGAATTTCTTAAGGGACTTAAAGGAGACAGTAAACATGCAGAACCCAGAAAAAAGCTTGACACATTTTAAGAGTTAAATATATGCTAGCGATTATTGTTGTTATTAGAAGAGTGCCTCTAAAATGTATTCATAATTTAACACACACATTCTCTTATAACAAGTCATAACTATCGATAAATATTAACTAGTAACTATTCTGATCACCTGAAAGTCACACATATTCAAATGCTTATTAGCACCACTGCATTGAACAATGCTGCAGTTTGGGGTATAATTAACATCTGAAAGGTACACACCTTGTATCGGGGTATCCCACATATATTTATTTATACATAAATCTATGCATATGAATATGTATGAATGTATATTCAGATTTATCAGTTTTAATCTAATTGCAAAATAATATAGTTTTACTGTAATTAATTTGAAAAAGAATAAAGAACACAGTTTCCTCTAAACTCACCTCTCTAGGAGTCACTGTTGTTCATATTATGATCTATGGTTTTGGAGACTTTTTTCCCCACTAATAGATATGCACATTTATTTTCCAAATGAATTTGAAATCAGAATAATCATAAAGCTTTGCAACCTGTTTTTAAATAGCATTACAGTATCAAGAATATTTTCCTATTTCACTAAACGTTCTTCTAAAACCTAATTTTAATGTTTGCCTTTTTTTTTAACGGATGGCTGCCCTTCATTTACTAAACCATATTCCCTTTTCTTATTTTTGTGGTTTTCATATTTTGTTATTTATAAAGCATGGAATTAAAACTTAAGGCATAGCCACATTTATTCCCTCAGGGTCAAAGGGCATGTATAATTTCATATACAGATAGATAGGCAAACTGTCTTCCAGAACAGTGGTTGCAATTAACACCACTTTCTGCAATGTGCGGGATGGCTCATTCCCCTTGCGTTCTCACGAGTACTAACAGTGCCACCACTGTTTTTAATTTTTGTCAATTCAATTGATTAAATGGATAGTCCCATTAATTTTAAATTATTTGAATGTTAGGTGACACTAACTGAACTGGCCATTAGCATTTCTTCATTTGCAAATTACTGTTTATGTGTTTCACTCATTTTATGATTTATCCATTCTAATTTGTAAGTGCTCTTAATATAGCAAACACATTAACTTATTTTTCTTATTTTCAATAATAAACACGCCTGTAATTTCTTTTAACCCTAATTATTTTTTTCCTTTTTTTTTTTTTTTTTTTTTTTAGAGACAGAGTCCCACTTTATCGCCCTCGGTAGAGTGCCGTGGTGTCACAGTTCACAGCAACCTACAACTCCTGGGCGTGCCTCAGTCTCCCAAGTAGCTGGGACTACAGACACCCGCCACAATGCCCAGCTATTTTTAATTGCAGTTTGGCCGGGGCCGGGTTCGAACCCACCACCCTCTGTATATGGGGTGCCCTACCCACTGAGCCACAGGTGCTGCCCACCCCTTAATTATTTTTGACATGTGCACATTGTTGAGTATAAAGCAAAACCTGCAAATCATTTCCTACCCTAGTAAAATTGCCTACAAAGAGTATCTGATACTCAGGTATCTAATACTACAAAGAAATAAATATTCACCTGTATCCATTTTTTGATTCTCTTGTTAAATTATGAATACATTTAAATCTTTAATTCATCTTGAAATCATTTTAATGTATGATAAGGCATATAAATGTAACTCTATTTTACTTTTTTAAGTGCTTTCATTATTGTTCCAGCACCACTGAATACTCCATTACTCCTCAATAACTACCATATAAAATGCTTACATATACATGGGTCTATTTCTGACATTTCTATTCTGTTCCATTGATTTATATGTCTAAGTATATCAATACCAAAATGTCGTAATTACTATAGATCTCAACATTTCATAATTACTGGCTCTGTTAGGGATTAGCTCAGAAAATAGAGTGCCTGATTTTCAATATTTTACCTATTACTAGCTAGACGGCCTTGGGAAAGTTTGCTAATGTCTCTGCACCTTAATTTCTTCACTGATAAAATAGAGATAACATTCATCTTCTCCCAATAAAACTGCTGTGAAAATTAAAATGAGTTCATGTATATAAAGTGCTTCAGATGGTATCTGACACAAAATGAGCACTCAATAAATATTAGCTATTATCTCTACTTCTGCTACAACAAAGTATCACAGACTGGGTAGCTTTAATGATAGAAATGATGGTCTCATGGTTCTGGAAGCTGGAAGCAGAAATCAGTGTGTCCGTAAGAGCTGGCTCCCACGTAGAGCCACGAAGGAGACTTCCTCTCTCCAATTTCTGGTGGTTTGCGGGCAGTTCCTTGGCCTTCCTTGGCTCAAAGATGCATCACTCCAGTCCCTCATCTTTCCCCGTGTCTCTGCACACTGACCTCTCCGGGTATAATTTTTTCTTCTAATAAGGACACAAGTCATACTTGGTTAGAGTCCACCCTACAGACCTCATCTTACTTGGTTGACTCTTCAAAGACCCTGTTTTCAACTAAGGTCACATTCTGAGGAACCAGGAGTTGGGACTCCACATGTCTTCTCTTACAAACACAAACTTACAACAGCCATTATTTATTATTCCCTTTTAATGTTGAATAATAGGAGTATCAGACAATTTAGTCATAATGCAGACTTTTATCTCCATGTTTTTAATTTTTTAGGGCAAATGATAACACTAGTCTTAGCTTTAGAAATGTTTGTTTGTTTAGCATTATAGTGATTCGTCTCTCAACTCTTATTTTCCCAAAGTTTTTCATCTATTGGGTTCTTTGACAACTTTTAAACCAGCAGAATGGGTATTGGATTTTATTAAAGCATTTTTGAGACTACTGAACTAATCATATGGTTTCTTATTTTGATTTGTCTATGTGGACATGTATTAATATTGATTAATTAATTTCCTATTGAATTTTCCCTACATTTCTAAAATTAATCATATTTCAGAGAGGCGTATTATCCCTTTAATATACCACTGGAGTAGATTTGTGAGTTTTTTCTTTAATGGTTATATCCATCTTCATTTCTATAGCTGTCCTCTACACTGCTTTGACAAATTTCATAACCAGACTATCTTTGCTTTGTTGATTTATGGATCAACCCTAGGTGACCCGCTTCAGTCACTGTATTTTCTAGAAACTACCCCAAATATGGGGCAGAAGGATGGCACCTATTCCAGCTCCTAGCCTAGAAAAGTCATGTCAATTCCCATTGAGCAAAGCATGGTGATCAGCTACCTTTGCTCAAATCCCTCTCCTGGCCCATTGCACAAATGTTTATGAATTGCTCATCAAGGCAATGCCTGCTGTCTCCATGGTTCTAGGAGCCTCACAACTTAGTTCAAAAATAACCACGTGTGCATTCATGCAATGGAATACTACTCAGTAAGGAAAAGGAAGAAACTTCTGATACATTTAACAAGATGGATCAATATCAAGTGATTTATGTGAATTGCAAGAAGCTAGATTCAAAAGGCTACAACATGCACGATTATTTGTCTAACGTTCTGCAACAGTCAAAATTATAGGAAATACAAACAGATCAGCAGTTACCCAGAGGTGAGGGTAAGGGAAGGTTTGGACAATAAAGGAAGAGCATGAAGAAATTTGGTCAATGACAGAAAAAATATATTAACAATACACATAAGGGGGGTAAGTAGACAGGGAGTAGGGTGAAACAAATTGGCCATGAGGTGATGATTGTTGAAGCAGGAAATGAAGATTCATTATGTTTCCCTTTATACATGTTTCAAGTCTTAAAAAAAACACAGTTGGCTCGGCACCTGTAGCTCAGCGGCTAGGGTACCAGCCAGATACACCTGAGCTGGCGGGTTCGAATCCAGCCCGGGCCCGCCAAACAATAATGACAACTACAATCAAAAACTAGCCAGGCATTGTGGCAGGCACCTGTAGTCCCAGCTTCTTGGAAGGCTAAGGTGAGAGAATCACTTAAGCCCAAGAGTTTGAGGTTGCTGTGAGCTGTGACGCCATGGCCTTCTACCCACGGTGACAGTTTGAGACTCTGCCTCAAAACAAAAACAAATACAGTTAAACAAAACAGAACAGACACACACAAGCACATTTTTTTGAGTCACGACTCCGGAAAACATGATCTTAGATACCCTTTCCTATTCCAATTACCTAAACCCTTAGCCCTCTCCAAAGGGCCTATTTCATGAAAGTACTATCCAGAGACTCACTGAACCCCAAAGGCAAGAAGAAGAAAAGAAAAGTACATTTAAGGAAACAGAAGCAGCCCAAACTTTGGCCATCCCAGTGAAATGGCTGTGTTAATGGCTTTGTTAACATCCCGTGGTCAGAACAAACAGAAAATGGCTCACTAGATTACTGGCTTCGCCTGATTAGGGCCTCTCTGGGAGCCCAAGGCAATACACAATGTGCTCAGAAATCTGAATTTCTATTAAAAAGTCTGCATTTATGACCCAGTTTAGGTACCCCAGAGGAGGACATGAGCCTCTCACAAAGTGCCTGCAGGCCCCGGGCAGGAGCTAAGTAAGGCCTGTGGGTCCCCTTCCGGACAGTAAGCGGACTACCCCCTGCTGTCTGCCTCCTGCGCTGTGCACAGCCTTCCTGTGGGAGGGCTCCTGCCCTGACCCGGGAGTGCTGCCCCAGCGAAGGAGTGTGCGTTTGTGAGCAGACCGAACCAGCTCAGAATGGGGAGGCAGCTGCCTTAAGACTTAAATATTCCTCATGGCGTGCTTCCATCTTCCTGCCAGAGAGAGATGAATTGCTGTTTTTAAAAATGCTTCCCTCGCTAGGACCAATCGTCACCAAAGGAAGACCTCAGCAAAGTTGAACGATTAACCGGGACAATCACAATGCTTCCTGCCTTCCTGCTATCAATCCAGAGTGGAGGAAACTCAGTAAGAGGTGAGGTGGTGACCAGTGTCCCACTGATTAAGAAAATACCTCCTCAAAGCGCAGAGCTAATAAAGAGAGAAGTGTGAACCTGGTCAGAGTGGGGGGTGGAGACAGTTAACTCTCCTCTTCCACCATCATCCTCCTATAGAAAAAGCAATTTCGCCTGCTTGCACCCCAGAGGGAGGTGTTAAAGGAAAACTTATTCCTTCCTCCCTGAGGGCGTGGGATTGGCTCATTGGGGTGGTAAAGCTTGTCATTCCCTGACCTACATTTACTGGTGCTCACGGAGTCTCAGAGGGCATCGCTCTGCTTCTCCAATGTCTTTGCCCACCTCAGCTCAGGTGCCCATGTCCTCTGCCCTGCTCTTTCATTTCCTTCTCTAGTACAGGTACGAGAACAGGCCCCTGGCCAGGGCCCATGGCCATCATTCTGTCTCTTTCTTGGAGCCCAGTAGAGAGAAGTCAGCCAGTGTTCGTGCAATGGACGGGTCAGCACAGAGCTTGCTGCTGATGATGGTGAACTTCACCCAAACCCTGTGCTCCTGGTTAAGAAGTTCCCACAATCTCCAACCGTCTTCCTCTTTTTTTTTGCAAGACTCCTCCTGGATAAAGGCTCTCTTTGCTGCTGTACAAACATGGAATCTTTTTTGACACTATCTCTGGTTCAGAAGGAAGGGGGACTGAGGCTCAGTTTATCAGGCGTGGTACAATCAGGAGAGAGGGAATGCTCACACAGTTGAAAAGGAACGGTACGTGCTTCTGGTTGTCTCGTGTGTGTGTTCCATCGGTTAGATCTCTAAGGGAAGAGGGGTGAGAAGCAAAATCTTGGTGCCCTAAACACTAAAACCCAGCCTTTATCCCTTTTCTAGGCTCTTCCCACTCCTAAACCAGGAGAGTCCCTCTCAGCTCATACTGCGCCCCCCACCTCACTCTCCTGTGGGTCGGGACCCCTTTGTAACAATGAAAATACATCGCAGCATTAGGGAGGTTGAGAGCCACTGCTCTAAACAGTAAAACAGATTTCCCATGGCAAAGGGCAGCAGCGTGGCCCACTTCTCAGGACTGAGGGCCCTCAAAGAAGGTCAATGAAAGCTCACGTCTCTGGAATGAAACAAAACACAAAGCAGTCCTGGAGAAGTGTTCTCTCCAGCCTGGGGTTCCCGCCAAAGCCGCCATCGGGAATGCCCTCTGACTTGGTCAAGCAGCAGAGATGGCACAACTCAACAAACACACCTGCTAGAGGACTTGGGCACTAGGGGAGCTAGATGGGCTCTCTCCGCTCCCTCCTTTTGAAGCTTTGTCCCCCTTCCATGATTAAGGGTGGCTGAACCTCTGCAAGCTGAGCTTCCTTTGAGGACTGGACCACTGGTCTACAGATGAATGATGATGGGATTATAAGACCGAGCCTCAAAGACACGAGAGCGAGGGCTCGTCAATGGGGCTGCACCAGAGACGCCAGCTGGAAAAGGATGAGACCAGGTGGCCAAGTTCTTAACAATTTTTCAAAAAGCAGGGGTTCTATGTGATGCTGATCTGGCAAGCGACAGCTTCAATTCCATGAAACATTTTGTAGAGTATACTATGTGCCAAATCTGGGCTAAGTGTTTTGAAAATATTATTAAATCCCCACTACCAAAAAAGAGAATCATTGGAATTAAAGTTACAGAGACTTAATACTAGCACAGGGTAAGAAATCTTGTGGACAAGTTAAAAGACCTAGAATTCCCCACCCACTGAACGCAGATTCCTTGTGGATTCACCCACATACTGATCTTCTTTTTGTTTGTTCCTTTAGTCTAGTGCAACCGATCTTAAACTGCAGCATGCATGAGAATTACTCAATCAGACATATTTTATCACGAGTGCCTTAAAAAATGTCCTAAGGTTAAATCTGACAATAGGCAATTCCCAGCTGAACGTTGCATTCAGAGCCCAATCCCCGCTTTAGATTCCAATCCACTGTGTTACAATTTAGTAACATTTCCTAAGGGCAGTATGGCAAGCCCAGGTACAGGTGGGGCACTTCACATTTTGAATGTCCTGTGTGATCAAGAGCATATTAAAAGAGGCTGGTGTCCCTCTCACTGGCAATTTAAAGATGAATAAAATGAATGAGTTGAGGCAAAAACGAGGCACAAAAAACAAGTGAATGGATTAACAAATTGTAGAAGGTCCTTGGAATACTACTTAGTGTGAACTGTTAACACATGCAACAAGATGGATAAAGCTTAAATAGGATAGACTAAGTCAAGCACAAAAGAGTATATATACCGTATTATTCCTTTTATATAAAGTTGAAGGAATGGGCCTGGCCCAGTGGCTCACACCTGTAATCCTAGTACTCTAGGAGGCTGAAACGAGAGGATTACTTGAGCTCAGTGTTAGAGATGGGGTCTCGCTCCTGCTCAGGCTGGTCTTAAACTCTGGTACCAAATTAGGTACCAGAAAGTCCATCTGTACCCAAGACCAGCTTGAGCAAAAGCAAGACCCCATCTCTACTAAAAATAGAAAAACTAGCTACTTGGGAGGCTGAGGCAAGAGGATCTCCTTAGCCCAAGAGATTAAGGTTGCTGTGAGCTTATAATGATACCATGGCACTCTATCCAGGGCGATTGAGTGAGACTCTGTCTCAAAAAACAAAATAAAATAATTTTGAAGAAATGGCAAAACTATAGTATCAAAAAGCAGAGAAGTGGGGCAATGCCTGTAGCTTAGTGAGTAGGGTGCCGGCCACATACACTGAGGCTGGCGGATTCGAACCCAGGCCAGGCCAGCTAAAACAATGACAACTGCAACAAAAAAAGAAAAAACTAGCCAGGCATTGTGGCAGGCACCTGTAGTCCCAGCTACTTGGGAGGCTGAGGCAAGAAAATCACTCAAGCCCAAGAGTTTGAGGTTGCTGTGAGCTGTGATGCCATGGCACTCTACCCAGGGCAACAGCTTGAGACACTGACTCAAAAAATAAACGAAAAAGTGGACAAGTGGTTGGCTGGGGAAGGGAGTTGGTGGGGAGGGCAGCCGTGGTGGCGGTGTGGGGTGGTGTGGGGGGGCTTTCTTTAATGGAAAGCTGTGTGATTCTACATCTTAATGTGATGGTGGTTACATGACTACATACCGTGATCAAAGTTCACTCTCCTATACACTTAAATTTTACAGTCTAGAAATAATACCTTAATACATTTAAAAAGAAAAAAGAGGGGGAAAATTCATGGTCACATACATACAAAAAGGTTACGACACTTTATTCAAAACAAAAGACTATTGAGCAATTTGGGTCCGGAGAGTAGACGCAGCAGAATCACATTTTTTCCTTTCAAATTTCTCCTTTCACATTTGTGAAAGAGGAAGAGAAAGAAAAACGAAACTACGACGTGCATTTGAATTTTCCCTTCCAGAAAGGGGCTCTAATCAGTGCAGAGAACAGGGTAACAAGAAAGACCAAGAGGGTTTAATTAAACTGAGCAATCATTAAACTGGATTTAAGAGTGCTTGTGTTTGCAAAACAACAAAATATTTACAGACATTTTCTTCATCCCCTTCATTAGTCTCAGACTCCGCAGGAAATATGGAGGCTGGGAACAGGTCCTAATGAGATCATGCAAATTTTAACTACGGAGGTTACCCTGGCAAAGAGACAGCACGGCAAAACGCTCATGATGAAATGTTAAGTGAGGAGAGCAAAATACAAAATGGGCTTGCACTAGCATTACAAGTGATTTAAAAAATTATAAGCATCATGCGGGGCTGGGGGGGTGGCAGGGTGAGTCCTGGAGGCTGGAAATTAAAATATTCTAACAGTGATGGCACGAAAGGAAAATGGGATTGGAGGATTATTTTCATCTTCTCTGTCATTCTGAAATTTATGAAATATAGCTTTATTGCTTTTCTTTCTTTCAAAATAAAAAGCTAATTTAGGCATTTAAAGTCAAACATCTTTGCTATCTTTTTGCTCCCCCTTAGAACAAGACAACACTGGTAAGACAACACTGGACCCAAGGTGGCTAAATGCACGCCACTGAACCTGCAGCGACTTTGATTGGGCCCCCGCTACCACCATGACAGTCAAACTGCCCTCCTCAAACTCACCCGCGACCTTCACATTTCTGAGCCCAAAGGTCAATTCCCACTTGCTCCTTTGTCCGTGTTGACAGCGCAGATGGCCCCCTCCTCTCCCTGGGCCTCCAGACGCTGTCCTCTCTTGCTTGTCTTCCACCCACCCTATCTCAGCCTCCATGATGGACTCTCGCGATCTTCTTGATCCCTGGATGCTGGAGGGCCTAGAACTCAGTCCTTAAATTTCCTCTTTTTTCTCCACACTTATCCCCGCGCATCTCACCCAAGCCCAGGACTTTAAATAGTATCCCTACACCTACTATTCCCAGTTTTACGTCTTTGTTACAGCCCTCTCCCCTTTTAATCTCCAGCTAGATGTCCAACAGAGAGCTCAGGTCTCTCCCGCCCAAAATTGATATTCCCCCCCCACCGCCCTTCTCCAAATCTGTGCCTCTGACTCTTCCCTGGTATCTCAACATCCTTTGTAGGTTCCCTTAGTCTTGCCAACCCCACTAACAGTTGTTTTATTACATTCTGAGTCCTGCAGAAGGCCCCACTGCTCCATCTAAGTGACACTTATGGAGGGGAAAGTCCTCCCTGCCTCTTCCACCCATGTCATGAGCCACACCCCACCCAGCTTAGCTGAGGGTCCCTCAAACACATGGTAGCATCTAAAGCCTTCATGCTCTTATCTTCATAAGTAGCTAAAGCCTAGACCACCCTGACTCTGTGGTCTCCTCACCCTTGGAAATGTAGCTGGAGTAGCAAGGCTCCCTTGGGGAAATCTTCCCTGACTGTCACCTCATCCTGAACGGGCACCCCATCCCGGTGGCCCCCAACACTTTACTCATGGCTATTTTGCAAATGGCCCTACAGCTGCTCTTTGTAGACAGGTGAAGCTCCACAACAGACTCAGGGAGGCCTTTCTGCAAATCTTTCCCCACCCTTGCAACACACCTGCTCGTGCCAGACCATGCCGGCAGGAGAGCCAGTCACACCTGCGACATGTCCATCAAGTACACCCCAGCACTTTCCTTGAAACCAAGACTTTAGAGATCACCTCCAGGGATTTCTGGGTCCACAGGTAATATAAATGAGCAAAGCCACTGATTAGGCCACACGGAGGGGTAGGATGTTCAATGAACCAAATAACACAAATCCTATCCAAAGGCATCCCCAAGCAATTTTTAAAGAACGCTGTGTATTCAAAAGAACACGTGTCTTTACATTGATCTGGGCTCACGGTCCATGAATTTGCAATCCATAAGCCAAATGACCACAAGGTACCTAAATGTTCAGGACCTCAGGGATGAATCATAAAAGAAGGCTTTCTGACAGACAGGAAATGCCTGCACATAACTTTCCAGGTGATGGGCAGACAATACCCACGCCTCATTGCCTAGGTGACAACACTCTTCACACTTAGCTTCTCAGTCATCCTCATTACAGCCCCAGGAGACAAGTTCAATATCATCCTCATTTTGACTTTAAGAAAACTGGACTCTGGAAAGCGCAGTGATGTAATAAAGGTCATACAGTGAGGATTTGAAAGAACCAGAAACCATGGCACTATTCAGGTGCCCCGTGTGCATGACTGGGCCAGAGGATGCTTCACAGCTTGAGAGGTGCCAGGGATCCCTTGGGCTACCAATGTTCTGAATCATCAATACCCATCTGTTTTTATCTGGGTGGCACATTCTTACCACATGCCGTGGACTCACAAAAGAATTCTGATTTATGTTTTTTGTTTTGAGACGGAGTCTGACTTTGTCACCCTCAGAAGAGTGCGGTGGTGTCACAGCTCACAGCAACAGCAAACTTAAGTGATTCTCTTGCCTCAGCCTCCCAAGTAAGTGGGACTACAGGTGCCCACCACAGCGCCCAGCTAGTTTTAGAGATGGAGGTCTCGCTCCTTCTCAGGCTGGTCTCAAACTCCTGAGCTCAGGCGATCCACCCACCTCTGCCTCCCAGTGTGCTAGGATTACAGGCATGAGGCACTGCGCCCAGCCTCACAAAAGAATTCCTATACCAAGACCACTATGTCTGCCTGTCTGCCTTTTAATTCTTTTTTTTTTTTTAATTACAGCCTGTGCTACAAAACCCTGGAAGATCTCAGTGTTTAAAACAGCACACAACTATTTGAGGAAGGCTGTGGCGTTTGCATGTAAAACCACCTCCCATTCAGGTAATGCAAGCAGCCATGGTCTGATGCAGGCTGCGAAATGCTCACAGCCCCCAAGGCCACAACTGTGAGCCTTGGGAATAAAACAACAAACACAACCTGATGTCCAAACATGCTCCTACAAGGAGCAAAATTGGCGAGAGCCCAAGCTTTTCCTAAATATCTCAATCTCTCCACCGTGCTAGTTTAAGTGTAAGTGAAATAGCTTTAAATTACATCCTTAAGGTGAAGAAAGCTGAGCTCACGCAAAATAGCTAATATGTGCGCAGAACATCACAGCTGGTAAATCTCCTGAGCCTCACATCAATCCCCCCAAACAGCTGCTGTTAACCTCACTTTTCAGAAAAGGAAATGGGGTTCAGAAAGAGTAGGTGAGTTGGCCAAGCTGAGCAGAGATCAGATCATAGGTTGACTGCATTCACAAATCTGTATTCTCATGGCCTCATCCGTAGCTCTCAAATGGTATTGGTCACAAAAATCTCCTGGGATCTTGTTAGATGCAGATTTCTGGGTGTGCTCCAGGGATTCTGATCCAACAGTTTAGGAGTGGGACCTGAGCGCCCATGTTTTTTAAGCTTTCCAGATGATCTAGTGCAGGTCCAAAGCATGAGAATCACTGTGACCGAGTCATTCCGCCTTTCAGGAAGGAGCACCTCCAAAATGGAAACCTTAATACCCAAAATGGAGACCATTACCCACTCAAAGGCATTCAGGGCCCACAAGCCCAATCTTTGCAGAAGTGCTGGCTTCCAAGCCAGCTTCCTAAATCCTCTTAATGCCTCTGGCTCAAATTTTGCCAAATCCTTGTACTACCTATGCTAATACTTAGTTAACATTTTAACTTAGTTAACTTTTTTATTATTATTATTATTCTTAAATCATAGCTGCGTAACATTAGTGCAATCAAGGGGTACAATGTGCTGGTTTCATATACAATCTTAACATGTTTTTTAATGGATCATTTTTTTCCTTAATTTAAAAAGAAACTTCCTATCACTACCAAAAATGGAAACCCAGTCTCACTTCCCATAAAGACCATAAGGATGTAAACAAAATTAACAAAAACAAAAAAGTAAGTGAATGTTGGTGAGATATTGTTGCTCACCCAGGGTCCTCACCTTGACTTTGTCCTAAGTCAAAATGAGCATTAGTAAGTGTTGGAGAGAGAGATTGAGCGGCGGAGAGATTGAGCATTAGTAAGGGGTTTGTAGACACCCCCAAACTGAGAGGTTGTCCTTGGATAAGGGGGAATTAGAAGGGAATGAAGAGGGGAGAGTTTTGTCTGAAGAATTCACAGATGACCACATGAAACATAAAATCCACACAGGACCAATGTTAACATCCCATATTCCAGGTGCTGAGTCACGCAGATGGCTGGGCCAGTGGGGCTGGGAATGGGCCTGAGAATTTGCATTTTAATAATTTTCCAGATAACGTTGATGCTTCTGGTCCACAGGCCACACTTTGACAACCACCCACCGTAAAGAAATCAGAGCAGCTGAAGAAAGAAGGTGTAATTCCTCGAGACTCCCCGATGTCTACGAGGGGCTGCCACCTGCATGTCAATCCCTTCTCGAACTGAACCGTCCCTTCGCAGGTCCAGACACTAGACATTCTGTCACTTGGAGGCCCCGCTCCTGGTAAGGCCTTTATAAATAGTTTACTCTAAGGCTCGTCTGTAAGCCTCCTCCAAGGGGGCCAAATTCCACCAGGTAAACTTTTAGATGTGCTGCCTCCTCTCGGGGTAACTTAGGGAGCTGTGGGCGGGGAGTCTAGACAGCATGAGACCCACGGACCCTTGAGGCTGGGGCCGGCCTGCGTGAGCCTGACCTCCAGGGGGCCTTGGCCCCCCTCGCTGCCTCCAGGCTGAGGCTTCTGCACCTGCCTGAGGGACCATTTCTGGCTCTGCCTGAGCCTTGTCCGGAGGTCTACTAGCTCCCCTGTCCCCACATGAGTGGTGACTCAACCACCCTGGGTCTCTCCCCAGCCCTTCTCTCCTCTGTCATGGGCCAGACTGGATGCTGACACTGCCTTTCCCAAAGTCACAGATCTCAGAAATGGGCTGTGCCAGCTCTGGACTCTTTCACCAGGTTCAGGTAGCAAAGAACAAATTTTTTTTTCTAAGCAACTCTTAGTGCCATTCACTCCGCCACACCTGAGGCATTAAGGAGCTCACAGCATCCAACAAGGGGCCAAGGTTAACAGGGGGACGTGCTTCATGGCGGGGAGAAGGCAGCCTCCCACGGAAAGCACTCCCCAGACAGCCTTGGGCTCAGCCGCCTGCTGTGCAGCCCAATGAGATGACATCCCTGAGCGGAGATTCACGGAGAGGCTCAGCACCCCTGGGGGCTCCGCACAGTAGGTTAAAATCCCAGCCTTGTACTTACTCCCTTTGCGTCCCAGGGCCTCTTCCTGAACCTCTCCATGTCTCACTTCTTATCCGCAATACAGAGGAAATCACACCTAGCCGCAGGATTGTTGTGGGGATGGGATTAAATAATGTATGTCAGGACCCAGCGGGATGGCAGCCAGGCTTACAGTGCGTCCCCAGGAAAGGATGGCAGCTGCCACAAACACCGCCGCTGTTATTACTGATGCAACAGCCACTCTGGGTGGCAGTCATTGCAACTCCCGCTCCAGGCCCCGGAGATGCCTACCACCAGGGAAAGGATGTCTGCCTGCGGGTACACGTGTGCACACACGCTCATTCGGGGTCTCAGCAGCCATGGACGCTAAACTAACAGGTTACGATGGACAGGTGGGGTTGTGTACGGTAGCTCTTGATTTGACTTTGAATGTCTACAATGAGAAAAGACGGGAAAACTAACCGAGGGTCCAGCAAAGAATTAGCAAACCCCCTTCGTCCAAGATTCCCCACTGGACCTCAGGAATAAGGCAGGTTTTGGCAGCTGCCAGAGTCAAAGCCATAGCCTCAGAAGTTAAGGAGAGGCACAAAAGCCAAGGCCTGCATGGGGAGAGCATCCCAAAGATGGTAAAGGAAGAAGGAAGACGAGGATCCAGGCTGTGCTCAAGTCTGCAGTCACAGCAGAATTCAAAACCCAGCACACGCCGCCCCACCAGCATGTGGGGACACTTGGGACTTAACCTTCCAAGGGCTCCGCTTCCTCTTCTGTGAGTTGGACGTGACGCAGTGCACTGAGCTGTCAGGGACATTAAATAAAATTCTAACAATGTAAACAAACTCTAATTTGGCACATAGGCTCTGCGCGCTATTTCTTATCTTTCTATTCAAAGCAACTGGCTTTGAGGTCACACAGCCAATAGAAGGCGAGCCTGGATCCAAACCTTACAGTCTGTGCGCGCCGCCCAGTACCTGGCACTCAGCAGCTGTTCCTACAAACGGGGGCAGGGGGCAGGGAGGGCAGGGGGTGCTTTCCCAAAGCTTCTGTCTGGACGATGAGAAGAGGAGTGAATCTCCAGACGCCAATGATCCCAACCCAAGTTCACTGCTAAAGGCTCTGGTTCCCTGCCCCAAATTTAAACAGCTGCTCCTTCAATGTAATGGAACGCAAATGTCTGAAGAGCTTCGAATTTTAATTATCAAAGTCCTGATGAAAATCTGAATCAACAGCTGCTCCCGGCAAGGCAGCCCTCAGAGATGCCCAGAGAGGGACAGAGGGAGGGGAGGGGAGGACACAGCCCAGACAGGACGCAGATGACGGCAGCTGCCTGGGGAGCCCCGACACCTGCAGGTGGGAGCCGGGGGTGCACGAACAGGACAGCATGCGGCGAGAGGAGAAGGGAAGTCTTGGGGTGCATCTGTCCTTGTGCCACAGGACATGTGTGTCTGGCATATGTCTATGACAGTGACAACACAGGCGGAGGACAGCAGGGACCTTGGGGAGCCCCACCATGGTGTTCCTAGACAGTAGGGCAGGGAGTGGAGGTACAACCGCCCAGGGACCCAAAACGCGTCAACCAGGGCCATAGGAGGTGTCAGAGTAACAATCTGCAGCCGACTAAGAGATTTCGGGTGACAGTGGCCTTGAGGCTCTGCTGTGTTCCAGGTACAGAAGCTTCGGCTCGTCCCTACCACCTTCACTTCTCCAGATGGAAAACATCCCCCCATTCCTGCAACCATTTCAGGGGAGACACTCACTCAACAAATGAATACCTGTCCCCCCTTGCTTCAACGCAGAAGGAAAACCCACTCCCTCCCCACCCAGGACTGAGTGTCAGTCCCATCTTTCAATTCTCGTCACATCTAACACCTTTCACACCAGGGACTTGTCTGGATAATCCCAAGCTGGAAATACTAGGACAACAAAACAGCCCTGAGACCAGAATGTCCCTCTGCTCTTCCCCCCCCTTTGCCATCGGGTTGGCAAGATGGCAGTGAAGCAGTTACTGCTGGCAGCCGAGGAAGATTCCCACGGGGAAGTTTGGGCACATGTGTCACTGCTAACATCCTTAGCATGTGACAGAGTCGTTCTCTCTCCTAGGAAGATATTTTCTGCCTTCCATGCAAGGATATACAGTAAAGTGTTATTTATAAGAAGGTGAAGGAATTCAAACATGCTCAAAAATAGGAAACTAGTTAAATAAGTTGTGATGTGCTCATGTAGTCACAGTGCAGGCCATTATCAATAACTCGGAGTTCCAAATAACCCAAGCACAGGGACTACGTTTATCACAAAACACTAAGCAATAAAACAGGAGAGGAAAGAACTGCCACACACATAATTATTCTGATTGCGTTTAAAAGATATAGATGCATAAATACGAACAGAAAAAATAAAAGAAAATCCACTAATCACCTCTGTTCTTATGGCTGAATCCTATTTTTTTTTTCGGTGTGCTTTTCCATATTTTGCGAAATTTTCTACAGAAAATGTGCGTTACATGTAAACTACAAAATTCCTCTTTTTAATAAAAAAGTTAAAAATAATAAAGGCGGGCGGAGAAGTCGGGGTGGGGGAAGAGATGCTGTCTAGACTTGACAGGCCTCAGAACCTCTCTCACAGCCCTCAGAGGAAAATAATGGGAACCTTTTTCCCCTTAAATCAAGTCTACAAAATAATGTTTGGTCTGATGTTTGCAGGAATAAAAGTGTCCTTGGCCTCTGCGAGCGTATGTCAGAGAAAGCAACTCAAGGACCCATTCCGGGCCCCTCAGGGATTAGCAGTTGCCATGACTATGTGTTAGCAAACAATTTATTAAGTACTTGAAATTTCTACTCCACTATTGATTAGTAAATGGGTATTGGAATGGTCCATTACTGCAAATTCTCTGTCCCCATCCCAGTGCCTGATCTGGCTGCCAATGGTCCTCAAATTAGGAACCTGGCTGCTCCCATTAGTATGTTTGGTGTCCATCCAAGAAAATAGTCATTTGGGAAAAGTTTAAGCATACCCTGCCTGGATGGACTTGTTTCTGGGGAACAGGAAAAAGACCTGTGTGGCATGTTTGTTGATGATGAGGAAGATAAGCCCTGCTTCTGGAATACCCGGTACTTTTGACAGCAGCCTGCGACATCATTGCAATGGAAAACCACCAAAGTGCCCTACCAGGTCCCTCTCTCGATGTCAATGCCATCATCAGCCGAGGGGGCCAGATCTCTGCCACTGCAGGTCTACATTCCAGGAGGCCTGGGCCCCTGGACATACCACTCCATGTGGAATGGAATGTCCTGGGCCCCTGGACATTCCACTCCATGTGGAACTTCACTCATTCAACACAATTCCTCCAAGGGCACCCACAATGTGGTGGCACCAAGGAACGTCCCCACCTAACTTCCCCACCTCCTCTACCCTTGTGCACAACTCCTGTGACTTGCCCTCCCCTATTATGAAACAAAGCTTGCCCTGTAGCTACAAAATTTATCTTCCAGCAAGTAGCAAGCTATAGCTGACAAATAAATAAGCTGAGCTTACGATTAGAGTTGTGCCTGGAATCTAGAATATAGAAGCTTTAAAAGAAAAATTCCTCATCTTTATGCTATCTGGACCTGCTAATCTTCCTCCCCCAAATAGATGCTCTCATCTCAGCCACCGCTCACACCCCTAACAGTGCCTTTACTCAGGGGACCAAGTTCTTAGGCCAGAAGTGGGAGTCAGGAGTCAGACTTGGGGAAGAGCAGTGCTGTACACTGCCTCCTGGCCCCCAAAATCCATACGTTGAAGCCCCTCTCCCAGTATGAGCCTACTATATTTTAAAGGAAGTCCATTTAAGGGGATAATTAAGGTTAAATGAAGTCATAAGGGTGGGCCCTAAGTATGATAGGACTGGTGGCCTAAAGTGAAGAAGAAGAGAGATTTTGTTCTCTCTTTGCACAGACACACCCAGGAAAAGGCAGGCAGGACCCAGTGAGAAGGCAGGAAGAGGGCCCTCCCAGAGCCCAGATTGTCCAGAACCTTGATCTGGGACTTCCAGCCTCCAGAACTAGGAGAAAATAAGTGTCTGAAGTTTCAGCCACTCATACTATGTATTTTTTTTAATAGCAGCCCAAGCTAAGATAATCAGGTGACAGTGACAAGAGCTGGGCATCACTGCTCCTAAAAGCTGAAGGATGATCACACTGGCTCAGAAAAGAAGCGGAGCCTGTGCGGAAAGGATGTAAAGAGACCACTCTGCTCAGAATGAGGGGGCAGAACGGGCACTGCACAGGCTTCTGGGAGCGGTGGAGAGGCAGAGAGAGGGTCACCAACAGGTGCCATTGCAAGGAGACTTCCCTCACTGGATGGGGATGAGATGAGAGGACACAGCATTGGTGCTCAACAAATATTTGTTGAAGGACTGGCATGTTTTCCTTCTAATTGAAACTGGGCATGCACAGAGGCAACTAACAGCTGTTTAGCAGCAGGGAGGCAAGTGCCAGAGAAATGGCTGGTACCAGCAAGCCAGGGCCTTGGAACGGTGGAGTCAAAGTCATGTCCGGTGGTTTTCATTTCTGCTGTGCAGCACAAAACTCACCCTGTCAACATTTTCCCTGATTGCTTCCATTCCAATGTTTGCATAGAGCCCGCAGACTACTATCTGAGGCCACAGAAGCCTCCTCACCCCACAAATGTCACACACAGGCCTGGCTTGGGCACAAGTCCTGCTGTGTCCCTCCTGTTGGAAGGCAGAAAGGCAAACACAGTGATGGGGTGGCTCTGAGAACACAGGGCCTGAGCAAGGAAGGCAGGGTCCCAGGCCCCAGAGTGGAGCACGGGGAAGTTAGAACCCAGGCCAAGAAACAAGGTTCAGGGAGCTGGGCCCCCAGTGAGGGTCCTGGATGAGGGTCAGCTCTGACAAAGAGGGCAGCATCACTCAGCGGGGTATGCACCAAGTCTGGACAAAAGGCTGAGGCTCTGGCTGCAGCTGAGGCCACAGGTGAAGGTCTCAGGCCTTTAAAAGGTAGCCAGTGATTATCAAGGACAGAGGACAGAGCTGGCACCCAAAGAAGCTCAAAACCTTCGAACGCAGTGTTATCTGAAGGTCTGGCTGAGCACCTAGGTGGGCAGGGGAGGAACGGAGAGTAGCTGGGTCTCTCATGCTGGGCAGTGCCACCCTGCTGACTCAGATGATTAATTTGTTCAGTTTTCCCAGAATTTCCCCAGCTTCAGCACTGGAGATCCTGTACCCTGGAAAACCAGGACAGCTGGTCACCCCACCACCAAGCCAGGTTCTAGGTGGGGTTTCACGTGCTCTTGGAAAAGGACCTTGAACACCTTCTCTGGGCCCTGGACACCTAAATTACTTCTGAAAGAGCTGCCTCCTTCTCAACAACCTCCCCAACAGGTGCGTTCTGCCCCTTAGAACTGGGTGCTGTTGGATCCAAAGGGAGGAGAAAACAAGACGGCAAACAGTGAGTATGGCTCCAAGTGTTAGAGGGACAATGGTCCTCATCTTTGCTCCATGGGCTGTCCACCCTACTCTTACCTTTTTCCAACCTCTCCTCCACATTGGACCTGGCAGTGACCTTTGCAAACCCCAAATCTGACCAAGCCTCCCCTTTTAAAACCCATCCTGACCTCCCGGTCACCATGAGGACAGACTCTCAGACTCTCCGGATTTCAAGGCCTTCCCAAACTACCTTACCCATCCTCCAGCCTCTTGCCTGCCTTGCACATATCAGCCTTGATGACCTTTTCAATTCCCCAGCCCAGCCAACCTCCAGGCCTTTGCACAGTCCAGTTCCTTCAACCCAGAATGTGCTCTCCTCCCCTAGATCCTCATCCTGCCACTCACCAACCCAATTTATTGGCCTGCTAAGAAAAGCCTTTATTTTCCCTACCTTGTTCCCTGCAAGCAGAACCAATGTTCTCTCTTAGTCCACCCACAGAGCTCAAGCCCTCATTTCACTATATTGCAATGTTTTTTAATATAGGTGTATGTTTGCCCCCACCCCAAACAAACTCCTTGATAAACAGGGATTGAGATTCAACTATATGCTTCCAGCCCTAAACATGGTTGGGCACAAAGTAGGCATACAGTGAATGTTTGCTGGTCTACCAATTGATTGATTGATTGGCTAAACATACCTCTTGCAATCCCTTCCATGTAAGAATAAATTTTCCTCAAAGATTTTAGCCATTACAAATGACAGACAAGATGACTCTTTGAATTCCCAAATGCTTATCTGAAAGCTTTTAGTTTTGTCTACCAGCTCGTGCTGCCAGTGAGCTGAGCCTCAGCAAGGTTTCTGTCAAAGTACCCTTCTTTTTGTTGATTTACTTTAAAATGCATCTCAGTGTCTTCGAGTTAGAAGCAGCAGCAGCCACGTCTTCAGCCTGTCCTTAAACATCTATCACCAGCCAGCTGAGGAGATGTGACGGTGGTCGTCCCAACCTGACAAGATGATTTTTTCTCAGCCACAATACAAGCTCAGTGAGCCATACAATCCTGGTGAATTCCCTATCAGCTCAACATCCTATGCAATTTTTCAGAGAATATGATTCTATCTGAAAATAAGTGCAACAGTCTGGAACTCATTTTTCCCCAGTGCCTAACTTCCAGCTTCCTATAAATACCAGACGGCCTTCCAGGCAGTGACACACCTCAAAATTATCGAACAAGCATCGCTTATGACTTTGCCTTGAGCGATGTCAAAAGGTAGTGAGAATTTACCCATCTCATTATGGCATTACTAATAGGGTCTCAGGCAGTTTGTTGGGCTCGAAGTTTTGTCAAATTCCAGTGTCAGGAAGGCCTCAAAGGAGAGAGGGAGGGAGACGGAGGGAAAAAGGGAGAGAGAGAGAAATTGAGAGAAAGAAAATGTATGCATAGCCAAGAGAAGAAAAAAGATGAAGGAGAATTCAATTCCTTTAATAAAGGAATATAGTTTCCTAACAAGGTAGTATTAGTTATCTACTGCCACTTAACAAATTGCTCTAAAACTTAGCGATTTAGAACAACACACATTTATTATCTCCCATCTTCTGTGGGTCAGGATTCAGCCAGAGCTTGGCTAGGTCCTCTGCTTAAGCATCTCTGAAGGCTGCAAGCAGGATGCAGGCCAGGGCTGCGGTCTCATCAGAAGGCTCAACAGAGGAAGGATATGCTTTTAAGTTCATTCACATGGTTATTGGCAGGAGTCAGTCTATCAGGGGATATTACATGGTGGTCTTAGATCTTTATGAGCTCTTGGGGCCTCCCTCGGTTCTTTCCCTTGTGAAAATTTCTACAGAGTGTCTCACAACACATCAGTTTGCTTCAGCAAAGTAAATAAAAGGACAAGAGAATGTGCCAGCCAAGGGAGAGTGTCAGCAAGATGGAAGCTGCCATCTTTTGTAACCTAATCTCGGACAAGACATCTCACCATTTGGGCCAAATTTTATTCTTTAGAAGCAAGTCTCTAAATCCAGTCCACACTTGAAGGGAAGGAATTACACAAGAACATGAAGGTTAGGAGACAGGGATTATTGGGAGCCATGACAAAACTTCCTTCCACAGAAAAGCCCAATAGAACTCCAGGAAATTATCATTAGAACCTCTTGCCTAAGGCCTGGACATAGAATATTTTGGAAACTCATTCATTCCTCTTCAGCAAATACTTAACGGTGTATCTACTATGGACCAAGCACTGTTTTAAATTCTAAGTGAACAAAATATACAAAATCCCTATATGCACAGAGCTCGTATGCTAATGGAAAGAGAAAGACAGCAAAGAAGATAACTGGTACGTTGGATGGTGTTAACTGCTGTAGAGAAATCAAAGCAGGGAAGGGAATGCTGGAAAGGAGTGAGGGCACAGGCTGAAATAAATGACAAGTAGGAAAGGCCCCAATTAGAAGGCAACATTTGAGCAAAATATGAAAGAAGTCATGGAGGAAGCCACATGGCTATCTCAGGGAAGAGCATTCCAGACAGAAGGTACAGGTGCAAAGGTCCTGAGGCAGGAGGATAAAGCCAATGGGGCTGGGGAGAGAGAGAGAGAGAAAATAGTAGGCATGCGGTAAAGAAGTGTTGGGGGCAGATCATGTAAGGCCACATAGGCATTTGTAAGGACTTTGGCTTCCATGCTGAATGGCAGAAAGTGACATAAACTCTCTTATAGATTAATAGGCCTCCTCCGATTACTCAATTGAAAACAAATTTTAGTGGGGTGGCAAGGGCAGAGAGCAGGAGGTTGCAACTCTTATCTTATCCGATGATGGTTTAACCCAGGGTGGCAGCGCAGGAAATGAGTTTGTCAAATTCTGGATATAAATTGGAGGCACAGCCAAAAATTTGCTGATGAGTTGGATGTGGTATGCAAAAGGAAGAAATCAGAGATAATGCTGAGGTTTTGGCCCTAGTAACGGGAAGAATAGAACAGCAGAGTAACGAAGGAATTGAGTTTAGAAGTAAAAACCAAGAGCTCAGTTTCAAAAGTGGCAGAAAATAAAGAGGGGCCACAGACTCAGAGTCAGACCTCTGAGTGAAGCCTGGGCTCTGCATCTAGGCGATGAGGCATGGCTCAAACAGCCTGCCAAAGCCTTGGCTTCCTCACTCACTTGCAAAGCCCCAAGTCCCACACTTGGCCAGCAGCCCCTGTGCAGTGGGATCCCCAGACTTTCCTATTACCCATGCACACCATGTTACTGGACAGCAACTCTCATCTTGCTGTAGAGGCAAATGATAAAACTATTCTGAGAGGACAGGTTACTTAAAAACAGGATTCAGTGTGCAGCTATTATGTGCCAGGCACTATCCCAGGCACTGCTCATGTTATCCACATATATACACGGACACTGGGGCTCACTGGGGCTCCAGCAATCACAGGCTGTAGCTCTCAGGTTTCTCAGCAGCAGGCTGTTCAATCCTAGGATCTTTCCCATGTTGACCTGTGTTTCTCTGCATCGAGCTTTTCACAAATGGAGCCAGGTGTGGGGCTCTCTTGAGCACGACAGTTACCATGAGCAACACAGTCTCTGCCTATCTACTTCTAGGGACAGGAACCTCACTGCCCCATGAGGCTTCCCCCTCCATCATGACAGCCAGTTCTTAGAAGGTTCTTGCCCCTTTTATTATCAGCCGAAATCTGATCCTATAGTTTCTATCCCATTTATTCCAGTTTACCCTGTTAGAGCCACCAGGGGAAATTTCCTCTCCCTTCCAATTCACAAGCTCGCGAGTTGAGATTTTCAATCTGCATTTGATGCTAACGATAAGAGAACCAGCTAAGTGTTTTCTAAGCATTATGCCATTTGCCATCCATAAGAACTAAAGATTAACTGTTAAGTATCATTTAGTTGCCAATACTAAATGGGACAACAAATGGAAAAACTCTTGGTAAAACTTGTGATGAGTTCCCACTGTATTAGTATTTCCATTCTACAGCTGAGAACATTGAAACGCAGAAAGGTTAAGTCACTGCAAGATTACCTTTTAGTAACTCATTTTAAAATATAATTTTCTAAAAATAGGAAAATCATGACTCTTATGCAGATAAAAAAATGAACAAGTGCTCAAGATTTTATTCCATCATTAATCAATGAAAATTAGGAGGATACCGCAAACAATTCAAAAGAAAAACCAAAGAAAAGACACATCTATAGATTAGAAATATTCAAAGGGAGGTAAAAATATTTGGGGGGGGCAGGTTGAGAAGATAAGTTGAACCTCTACTGGACAAAAGAGAATATGCAGATCAGTGATGTCTAACTCACAGAATTGTAAAATGGGCTCCATAAAAATCAAAATCAGATGACGAGGAGGAATATCCTCCTGAGTCTAGGGCTAGACAATCACAGTTTTCTACTGAAACACAAAATTGTTCCCTACCCTACTGTAGCTAGGATCTGAACATGATTCCTTGTGATTTCTTCTGCTCCATCACTGTGCCCTCTAAGAATCCCTGTTTAAAACATCTGCTGACTTTTTTTAAGACCTCACCTAGGAATAGGCCTTCCATTGCTGGCACCATGTGAGAGAGTGGTAAAGAAGAAAACAGTCCAGCAAGGACAGTTCAGTCCCAGCCTCTCTGCGTTTTCCGTGGCAGCAACAGCCTTTCCCTCTTTCTCTCTCTCCCAGCCTATTTCTCACTCAATAAGGACTTGGGCTGGGTATTTCTAGCCTAACTCCCCCCCACACCCACACTCATTAGAGAGGGCTCCATTGTGCACAGAAAGGAGGTAAGAGGTTATGCATGTTTTTGGTTTTACCCAAAGTCTATAGCATTTCAATAGTCTCTTTGTTCTCTCTCTCAATAGTTCCTGTGTCTTAAGAAATTACAAATTTTCATTCTTCCTATTGCATTAGTAGTTGGGGGGGGGAGAAAAGAAAAGAAAGCAATTAAAAAATAAAGTTCTTAGGCTTAAGACCGGCATTTATAATAACTTCACAGGTCTAACCTGCACTTACTGCAGGCAGTTTAAACAGAAGGTTCCTTGAGAGGTGAGCAATAAAGAAGCCATTTACTACTTGATCTCCAGAGACGCTTTTATCAACTCACTTGCCCCTTAACCGTCACTGGTTTCTGTATAATCCATAGAAAGAGGAGACGAACCAACCAACTTTCTCACATTTGCATGGGTCAGACCTCTTAATAAATGAGTTTTCCCCAAATGGCAATGCTTAGCATACTCTGATGGCAAATGCTTAAATATTTCATCAATTTCAATGGGATGTCAATTTCTCCTAACAGGCAAGGTTGCCTTCTAGGCTAATCTGGGGTGAGGGAGGGGGACCAATTCCAAAGCAGAATGTGACTCTGAATACAGAAGGCTTTAATTCCAGGTGGTGCTCATTACCACTCCTTCCATCTAAGTCCTTGCTTCTACCAACACTGGCTTAGAAATTGGAAAAGATGGAGATTCTATTTCTGTTTTCCTTCCTCTTTTCCTTTCTTTCTTGAGAGCAAGGACTCATTCATCTCTGGATCCAGCGTCTCACTCAGTGCCTGACCAACAGTTGGTGCTGAGACAATGTTGGTTTCATCAAAATAAACTAAATCCATTGCATCCTCTTTTTCATTCACTTGTCTAATCTTACTTGGTGACTGTTGCATGCCAAGTTCTCAACTAAGAGCAGTGAGTCAAACAAGGTTTATCGCCTTCCACGGGCTTGCATTTTAGTAAGAAATAGAAAAGCAATAAACAAATGAGTAAATAAACAATATCATTAATACAGAATAGCATTTCATGGGGAAATAAGGGCTCAAAAGAACAAAGGTAGGGTTGAGTGATAGTAAGTGACAGAGAGACAGTGCTGGGCTGAAGATACCTTACCCTTATCTATCTGTCCAGTAGATACGTACTGACTATATTCTTATCCTTGATGACAGTACTTGTTGGACACACAGAAAAAGGTAAATCCAATGATCCCCCATTGTAACACCACTACTCTGTCACTCTCTAAAGGGCAATGGATAAAAATATACTCGCATTTATGAGTGTCTACTGTGAGTCAGCCATGATGCTAGGCTTTTAATATAGAATTATCTGATTTAATCTTTTAAATATGCAATGGAGATAGTCCTTATTACTTTAGTTCTACCAGGGAGGAGACAGAAGCTCAAAGTTGTTAAAGTCCTTTGCCTGAAATTGCCTAGGTACAAAATGGTGGAACCAAGATTTGAACCTGGTTTTCCTCAATCAGCTTCTAAAACACATGTGTCCTACTGCACTGGTTCCAGGCCTCAGGCATCACGCCAGATACTACAGGGGGTGCAAGATAGTCAGATAGCAGCCTTTGATGTTGTCAGATCACAAGCTCACTAGAGAAGTGAGCTGCGTTCATATGCCCATAACCAAGGCAAAGACGACACGTGTTTCACGGGAGACAAAAACTGGCAAGACCAGAAAAGCAACAAGAATGGGTCCAATGGGATCTAGATCTAGAAATTGAGAGGGAATGGGAGACTGTTTATACATCAAAGTATCGACAGCATGTTAGGCACATACGTGATGAGAAGACACATGTGATGTCTGTTTCTGAGTAGCAGAAAAACCTCATACCTAGTTCAGACAAATCAAACCAGAACATGATGTGCAGCTCCCTGGAGAAGGGTCCAGGGAGCCACAAGGGCGCTTTGAAAATGAAAACTCCACCCTATCGTTTTATCTTCTCATGAAGCTAGGTACATGTTAGCGGGCGTGCGCGCACACACACACACAAATAGGATTTCTGTTGCAGAGATCTACCTCAATCGGCTCCATTAAATTCCAGAAATGTTGTCAGTATTCCTAGGTAAGCCTGGCCTTCTCCAAAATAAAGATTTAGAAAAGAGCTTCGAAGCCCACACAGATGAGACCAGCTTCTGTCTCAGAGCCATGGTTCCCTCATCAGTAAAACAAGATGGTGAATCAAAGGACTTAAAAGTCATTGTTAAGATGCGATGTCATCAAGCAGAGGACTTTGTGTGGTGCCTGGCTCATGCCATGTGCTCAGTAAATGTTAGTTCCAATCACCCTCCCCTTGACTCTCCTTTTCTATAAAAGGTACCTAGTCATCTAGAAAATATGCAATTGTCTTGCCCGTTCCCTATTCTCTCCTCCATGCATATATTCAATGGGTCATAAAGTCCTGCCAATTTTCTTACTTACAGTGTCATTCACATACATTCCTTCCTTTCATTCTCGTGACTCCTGACCTAGCTCAGCTCTTTTGGTTTCTTTCCATGTTCCTTGCTTTTACCTTCTGAGCTCCAGATCAATCCTTCTAAAACATCCTTTGATGATGTCACTCCCTGAGACAGTAAAAAAAGACAGATGACATTTCAACTTCTCAGCCTATTCTTAGATGCCCTGGTTGACTGTGAACTCCTTGAGGTTAAGAGAGGAACTGTATTAGTCCATTTTGCATTCCTATAAAGGAAATACCTGAGGCTGGGTAGTTTATTTTTAAAAATGAGGCTTATTGGGATCATGGTTCTACACTGTATTGTACCAGAAGCATCGTACCAGCATCTACTTCTGGGAGTTTCCAATCAAGGTAGAAGGCAAAAGGAAGAAGGTGTTCTCATATGGTGAGAAGGGAGCAACAGAGTCCCTGCTTTTCTAAACCAGGTCTCACATGAAAACTAATAGAAAAAGAACTCACTCATGACCATGGGGAGGGCACCAAACCATTCACAAGAGACCCACCCCCATTGGCTCACCTGCAATATTAGGGGTGGCATTTCAACGTGAGATTCAGAAATGATGAATACCCAAACTAAATCAGGAACTGTTAGAAAAATGAGGATATCCCCCAAGTAGAAAATTATGCTAAATTCAAAAAATTCCATGTAGTTATAGCACAGCAGAGGCTACATGGTGTTGGGCATGACATGCTCAAATAGGATTGCCATCAATAGCCCAGGGGATGTCACAGGAGAGGCCACATCAAAGTAGCCCTTCTTTCACGCATTAAAATTGAGAACCCATTCTTTGCATTAAAAACAGCAAAAGGAAAAAAAAAAACACAGCAAAAGGCAACTCTCTCCAAAAAATAGAGGAAGATGCAAAGGGTTCAGCCTAGAAGGAAGAACACTCACGCTACAAAAACACTATGGCTGTGGTTGGAGTGAAATAAAGGCTGCCGAGGGGGAGAGGCTGTCCTGAGAGATCATGGTCTTTTGGACCTGATTCCAAAAGAACCGTGCAGCATCTGCAGATGCCCAGCCCAAAGGCATCCTGCAAATGGTATTGGCTGTGATATGTCCACTTTGGCTGGCTGGCTGGCTCTGGAGGGCACTGGGCAATCAAGAGGAAAGACAGGTCACCTCTCCACCCAACCCAGCCACAGTTCCCAGAGGAGAAACACACACAAACCCACGACAGAACTCCTGTGGGATCACTAGATGGGCTATGTACCAGGCTTAAATTTGTTTTCCCTATGGAAGCCTTCCTCATCCAAAAAATAAAAAAGATTATGTTCCAGCTCCATCCATGTAAACACAAAAGAGGTAAAGTCTCCATCTTTCTTTAAGGTTGCATAGTATTCCAGGGAGGGGAGGGGAGGGGGGAGGATGGGTGGAGGGAGGGCAATTGGTGGGATCACACCTACGGTGCATCTTAGTAGGGTACTGGTGAAACTTATTAAATGTAGAGTATCAATGTCTTTATATAGTGGTTAAGAAAATGCTA
>CAUYRH010006984.1:0-15175 GCA_963574655.1 Perodicticus potto
TGATACTCTACATTTGATAAGTTTCACCAGTACCCTACTAAGATGCACCGTAGGTGTGATCCCACCAATTGCCCTCCCTCCACCCAGCCTCCCCCCTCCCCTCCCCTCCCTTTCCCTTTTCCCTGTATTCTTGTGCTATAATTGGGTTTTAGCCTTCATATGAAGGCTATAAATTAGCTCTATATTAGGGCTGAGTACATTGGATACTTTTTCTTCCATTCTTGAGATACTTTGCTAAGAAGAATATGTTCCAGCTCCATCCATGTAAACACAAAAGAGGTAAACTTTACATCTGCATATATTTTAACCTAATGTTCTGAAACTGCATGTGATAAAGTTAGTTCCCCACAAAACATATAATTTTTAAAGTTTTATGTTTTGGTGTGTTGTTTTTTATTTGTTTTTTCATAACAGAGGATTTCTCTCTGTCACTCCAGCTGGAGTGCAGGGGTGTCATCATAGCTCAAGGCAAACTCAAACTCCTGGACTCAAGCAATCAATCCTCCTGCGTCAGCCTCCTGACTAGCTGGAACTACAGACCCTCACCACCATATCCAGCTAATTTATTTTTTCTATTTTTAGTACAGATGGAATCTTATTCTTTCTGAGCTAGCCTCCAACTCCTGAGCTCAAACAAGTCTTCCTCCTTGGGCTCCCAGAGTACAGGATTACAGGCATGAGCCCCACAAATTTTATGGTTAAAGATACTTCGCTATCCTGTATTGAAATTTTTTCTTTCTTTTTTGGAGACAGAGTCTTACTCTGTTTCCCAGGCTAGAGTGCCATGCCCTCTGCCTAGCTCACAGCAACCTCAAACTCTTAAGCTCAAGCCATTCTCCTGCCTCAGCCTCCCATTTAGTTGCAACTACCAGCACCTGTCACAATGCCTGGCTAATTTTTTTATTTTTAGTGGAGATAGGGGTGTGGGTTTCTCACTTTGCTCAGATGAGTCTTGAACTCCTGAGCTCAAGGGATCCCCCCACCTTGGCCTCAAAGAGTGCTAGGATTACAGACCTGAGCCACCAGGCTGGGCCTGAAATTCTTAAAGCTGAAATAGTCCTTGAAGTAAAAATATATATATATATATTTTTTGTAGAGACAGAGTCCCACTTTATCTCCCTCAGTAGAGTGCCATGGAGTCACAGAGCTCATAGCAACCTCCAACTCCTGGGCTTAGGCGATTCTCTTGCCTCAGCCTCCCGAGTAGCTGGGACTACAGGCGCCTGCCACAACTCCCGGCTATTTTCTGTTTTGCTGTTCCGCTGAGGCTGGGTTTGAACCCACCACCTTCGATATATGGGGCCGGTGCCCTACTCGATGAGCCACAGGTGCCGTCCTGAAGTAAATATCTTATCACTGCAGAACTCTAAAAAAAAATTTTATCCTTATCTATGTTACACAGAAAGTGAGCATCAAATAAATAATATTTGTCTATGGCATACTGAATGTCAAAAAGTGAGATAATCTCTTTCAGATATGCTAACCATGTAAGTAACCCAGTGATGCTGTGAAGCTCTCTCTTTCTCATAAATTCAACTACTAGCTGTGCTATAAAAAGCTATATTACGTATGGTTTAAAAGTAGAGTTCCTACTCAGATAACTCCTGAAGGTTAGAAATGTTTTGTGTATTTTATACCAAAAAAAAATTAAATAAAAATTAATGTCAAAACTCAAAACCTTACAAAAGATATACAGTAGCACTATTAGTAACTCACATCTTTTTTTTCTTTTATTTTTTTTGGAGAGACAAAGTTTCATTTTATGACGCTCGGTAGAGTGCCATGGCATCACATTGCTCACAGCAACCTCCAACTCCTGGACCTAGGCAATTCTCTTGCCTCAGCCTCCTGAGTAGCTGGGACTATAGGTGCCCAACACAACGCCCGGCTATTTTTTTGTTGCAGTTTGCCTGGGGCCGGGTTCGAACCTATCACCCTCGGCATATGGGGCCAGCACTGCCCAGTAACTTACATTTTTAATACTATGTGCTAGAAGCTATCTGGAGTGCTTCATATACATGGATTCACTTGGACTTTACAACCACACAAAATTGGCTCGGGTTTGTTTTGTTTTTGTTTTTGAGACAGAGTCTCACTTTGTCGCCCTCAGTAGAGTGCTGAGGCATCATATCTCACAGCAACCTCCAACTCTTGAGCTCAAGCAATTCTCATGCCCCATACCCAGAGTAGCTGAGATTATAGGAGCCCACTACATGCCCACCTATTTTTAGAGACAGGGTCTCTTGCTCAGACTGGTCTCAAACCTGTGATCTCAGGCAATCTATCTGCCTTGGCCTCCCAACGTGCTGGTATTACAGGCATGAGCCACTGCGCCTGGAAAAATCAGATATTTTAGTATCTATTTTTCAGGAAGGGCAACTGAGACACAGAGAAGGCTAATAACTTGCCTGACATCTCACAGCTAATAAATCAAGATTGGAATCCAAGCAGTTGACTCCAGTTTCTATATGCTTCTTCACTATGCCATATTGCCTCTGCATTAAATTCATCATTCACAATTCTTTTATACAAAACTATGTGCTAATTCATAAGCCGAATCACACTGTGAGTACCATAAAAATCAGAAATAGGGGAGAATTAGGTCCTCGGTGATATAAGAAAATGCAGCATGGTATTAGAAAAATGCTTATCACTAAGATGATTTGGTCAAACTACTATATCCCTAGTGTTCCATTGTCCCTTTCAAATCTCATGATACTATTAGAATAGCTTAGATTTTTTTAAACATTAGTAAAAAATAAAAATTCATTCATCTGTCTTTACATGTTTATACAGAAATATCAGCTAGCTACAGCATGCAGTTATAACCTCTATAATGATAAGATCTGGAGAGAAATGTCAGTTTTACATAAATATTTTAGATCATGTTACTTTCCTTTTATTTGTATAGCTATAGAGCATTTAAACAATATATAAAATCTGTATATATTCTTGTTTATTCTCATTTGACTGGAGAATGTTTTGTTTTGTTTTGCTTTTTGAGACAGAGCCTCAAGCTGTCACCCTGGATAGAGTGCTGAGGCATCACAGCTCACAGCAACCTCCGATTCCTGGGCTCAAGCGAGTCTCTTGCCTCTGCCTTCTAAGTAGCTGGGACTGCAGGCGCCCGCCACAACACCTGACCATTTTTGGTTGCAGCCGTCATTGTTGTTTGGTGGGCCCAGGCTGAATTCGAACCCGCCAGCTCAGGTGTATGTGGCTGGCGCCTTAGCCTGTTGAGCCACAGGCACAGAGCCTTGACTAGAGAATTTAAAAGACTTAATATGGTAGTAAAGAGTATTAGCCAACATAATACGTGAAAATTTGACCAATTTACAAGGTTTGTAACGTTTTATGAAAAGAAAAAAGAAATTAACTTACATTCAAGGCAAATTCCCTGCAGCATACTATTTGTCTATTATTCCTGTTCTTCCAAATATATGGTTAATGGGACAGTGAAAAGTAAGCACATAATATATTTTTTTAATCTCTAGTGGCCATTACATGTGGTCATAAAGCTGGGCTCCTCCATTCCAGTCACTTCACTCTCTTCCACTGTCATTGACACCTCCGCCCATGGCACTACCCATGTACACTTCTTCCTGTAAGGACCTGGGGAGATCATGTGACTCGATCAGTACAAGTCTGTAATGTGCAACTATTAATGATTTTGAATAAGTCAACAGCACATTATTATCTCTTACAACAACAAAAAAATAAGATACGGCTTTAAAATGAACAAGTTTTTGAAGGAAAGAGTGAATGGAAAGATATAAGACCTCTGACACATGCCGTACAACACAGTGTGCCAGGTCTCTGCAGTGAGACAAGAACAGTCAAACCAGCACCACCCCATTCACTCCTCTCCACTCAGATGCTGTGGCAAACCCTGCTTAGGGGTGATCAAAGAACAGTCCTCCTACAGTTCTAAAATATAGTTCTTTTCACTAAGAGAATACCCACTCTCACACTCCAAGAGCCTCTAGGCTAGAACAGTAAGGTGGATCTAAAATACAGTCAGTAATAATAAAAGGAAAATTGCATATAATAGGTGTGCAATGAAACTCATTCAATTAGGGAAGAGAAAGAAGGGCTAGTCATGAAAAAGATGGCAGGTAGGATTTCAATGTGCAGTAGTAAGAAGACCCAGGTGCTGGAAAATGTACAGAGCATTCAGACAACCTCTCGTGTCAAAGTTCTCTCTTCCTGACACAGCATGTAAAACCTTTCATGCGTTTTTCCAGCTACCCAGACATCCCACTTCTCCAACTGCTTCCTCTGTGTTTGAGCAATAACCCTGCCTCTGAAGTGTCCTGCTTTATCTCCCGCAGCCCCCTCCTCCAGCACGGCTCTGCTGCCCTGCATGTCTGCAGTGCCGCCCAGCCCGCCCTGTTTCTCTCTGTAAGATCTTACCATCCTGCAGCCTGAGAGAGAGCACATTAAAGAACATGTGGGACAGTTACCTCCGTTGTTGTTCCTCCTGCCCTAATTTTTGTTTTAAGGTTTCCTACTGCCAGGAAATCTTCCCCTTTTATTTCTTCCCTTAACCTGACAGGGTCTAAAATTACTGACAGGACTGGTTGTATTCAGTAGCCAGAGACAGATGCCTTTGCTTCCAAATAAGGCCACTCCCTACTTTTCTTTGGCTCACCCATAATTTCCATGAGAGCGATCAAAAGGCTCAGATGGAACTAACTCACACCCTCCTTCTGATAGGAAACACCTGTTCTAACAAACGAGTTCCAGTAAAATCTGTTGCAGGTCTACTTTTGCTATTGGATAATTAGCCAAAACCTGATTCATGGCTAGTACACAGAAATTCTTTTTAGCTTTCATGTGCAAAGCTTGGAATCTTGTGAAAATGCAGATGCTGGTTCATTAGGGCTGGACAGTGGCCTGGAAGTTTGCATTTTGAATGAGCTTCAAGGTGATGTCAAAGCTAGTAAGCCATGAAATACAATTTGGATAGGGCGGTGCCTGTGGCTTACTGGTTAGGACACCGGCCCCATATACCAAGGGTGGCAGGTTCAAACCTGGCCCTGGCCAAAGTGCAACAAAAAATAGCCGGGCATCATGGCAGGTGCCTGTAGTCGCAGCTACTCGGGAGGCTGAGGCAAGAGAATTGCTTAAGCCTAAGAGTTTGAGGTTGCTATGAGCTGTGACACCACAGCACTGTACCGAGGGTGACATAGTGAGACTCTGTCTCAAAAACAAATAAATGAATAAATGAAAACTAGCCAGGGGTTGTGGCATGTGAATAGGGCAAGGGAATGAGATTCTGTCTTAAAAGAAAGAACAATGGACAGGAGAAAAGTGGTTCCTAAAAGATTTTAGAGTGAAGTGGGGGTATGGGAGAAATACAGGTACAGATTTGAAAATAATGTGGCAAGTGCAAATATCAAGAGAAGAACATCAAGAGAATTGATACTTTGGATATCAAGAGAAGAATTGGTTAACCCAACATCATGGCAGGCAGAGAAGGAGCCCCGAGGATAGACTGTGATAGAATAGTCAGTGGTCAGAGGGAGAACTGAGAGAGAGTAGAAACCTGCAGACCAAAAGAATAGAAAAGAAATTTCAAGATAGAGTGGGTGCTTAAATGAAATAGAAAAACTGATGTGGTGGTTGGAGTCAGGGACCTAATGGTGTTCAGAACAGTGAAGACAGCTCATAAGTCTATGTTGACCTACATGAAGATCATGCAGCCAACCCCAATCCCACATCTTCCAAATAAGAAAACTTAAGTTTTGAGAGAAAGATAATATGCATCAAGCCACATAGGTCATGGCTACAGAGTTAGATTTCTTGGTACCTACCCTAGCAGGTTAAAAAAGAAAACCAAGAGTACTTGCGCCAGCCCTGCGGTCCATGTGGAAGGCTGCAGCGGTACCTCATCAGCAGTGGTTGGGACGCGCTGGGCTATGGCCAAGGGCACCAGGGAAGTGGTCTCAGTGCCGATCTCTGGGGCTGCCAAAGGCCTTAGCAATGGGACCAGCAGGACCTCGACGCCATCTAGCAATATGCTGTCCCGCAAGCTATGTGAAGACGAGGCTAGACAACGATAAGGTGAATGCAGAACATTGACACAAGAATCATGCCATATATCTCCAGTATTAACTCAGGCATGGAAGCCCTGCAAAATAGACCTGTCTTACGCTCGGGTCCCCCTAGCTCAGCAGTTACTGTGCTGGCCACATACACCAGCCTGGCCCAGGCTTGCCAAACAACAATGACAATTATGTCCAAAAAATAGCTGGGCATTGTGGTTAGCACCTGTAGTCCCAGCTACATGGGAGGCTGAGAAAATAGAGCACTTAGACTTCAGACGAGTGAAGAAGCAGATGCTGCTGGAAGAGTGGGTCTGGAAGAACTAGTTCAATGTGCAGCTGGTCCAAATGGAGCTTCATGAGAGATCCGACCTTTCTGAGCCAGTCGGGGAAATTGTGAAATTATAAATGAACTAGTTACTGCCTCTACCCAAAAAGGCCAAATGAAGAAGAAAAGGCTGAGTGAGCTGGGGATCACACAGGCTGATGACAATCTCATGTCACAGGAGATGTTTGTCAGAATTGTGGTGCATCAGTTCAATTGGAATTGAGGAGGAAGTTTTGGGACATTTCTTTTCTGATCATGGTGATGTAAATAGACAACAAAATATTGGATTTTTCACACGCTGCCCTGGGAATCATTGCTGCCATTGTAGTCTGCTTCATGTACTTGATTGAGCTTGAGTGAAACGTAGACTTACTGCTATTTGCAAGTGTTGCACACAAAGCACTCCTTTATAAGAAAGATCATAAAAATACATAAGATAGAAAATATTTGGAGATTTCTTATCTGAAAGCCTTGCTTTCTTAAACATGATTTTCTCATATTACACATGTTAGTAACTTTCCACTGTAATTACACTTCACTTCAGAGAGGAGGAGGCGAGGCAGAGAATGTAGGCCAGTGTGTCAGGCGTTACATGTGCAGTGTTCTTGTTAGTGTTGTCTGTTCATCCTGATTACAGCAGGTCTGGTTTCCATGCTTATTTGCACAATACTTACCTTAAGTTTTTGTGATTGGGAAGTGATCTGCCTCGTCAGACTTACTATTGAGGATCCGAGTGGGATGCATTTGTGTGGTGAACTGTACAATCATCTAAATAGCAATAGATGGCATAGGGGGTTTGAAACAGACACGAAGGGAGTTTTTCAGAGCTGATGTGTATGGAGAGCATTTTCACTATTGCTGAATGTGAATGATTAGAAAGAAGATATTTTTCTATCACTGTAACAGTATTCTGATATTTCTTACACAAATGATCCCCTATATAACCTACATCAGCTACATTTTCTTGGTATCATATTGTAAAACATAGCTTTTAAAAATGTTTATAACAGAGTATATGTGACATTAATATGCCTAATGATTTTAATTTTAATGATAAAATAATAAAAAAAAGGAAACAAAAACCTTAAAAGTATAAACAGATGGTAGGTGGCCTAAAGTTTCATTATGTAAATAGTCATACTGATATTCATTAATTAAAAAGGGATATTAAAATATACGACTTGCACTTTTTGTTCCAAACACTACATGATGCACTTTACTTGCATTATCTGGTTCTATCCCTGACTGAACCCTAAAAAGTAGATGTTCTTCCCATCTTAACGGAAGAAACATTTTGTGTTGCTAGTGGTCTACGAGACAGAGACCCATGAGTAACTCACTGGAGTGTGCCTGGGAAACAAAACTTAGTGGGGTTTCAAAAGTCATAGGTCATCATTTCTGCTGTGTGATAACTGGCATGTAGTGATTCCATTAAAAAAGAAACTAAGGGAACATTAATAACACATGTCTGTATTGTAATTAGACATACATCCAGAAAGGAAAAAAAAATCCCTTCAGTAATGAACTTGCCTATTTAAAGTTCTGTTTATAGCACTTAGAACTTTATTAGATTTCACTGATTTTTGTCTTTCAAATTCAGTTTGAAGCTGACAGACGTGCTTTTATCATCACTCTTAACTCCTTTGGCACTGAATTGAGCAAAGAAGACCGGGAGACGCTCTACCCCAGGATTGGCAAGCTCTACCCTGAGGGGCTGCGCCTGTTGGCACAAGCAGAAGACTTTGACCAGATGAAGAGAGTAGCCGATCATTATGGAGTACGTGATGATGCTGGGCTCTTTAACCGTCTGACATTATTTTATCAGATGTGTTTGGGAAACTCACATATTGAATGGCCACTTCTTATTACAAGAAGTTATGATATTTGTAAGGTAGCAGTCAGTGTCTCTTTCTGTAATTATCTCTCCAAAGAAATACTTCAAATGTCTCTTCCAAGCTAGTAGTTTTTAAGATTCCTACCAAATAAGTACTTGTTTAAATCTCTGAGGAGTAGTCATCTGAGCACTCCATTTGAAGGGCTTGATAAAGCAAGTTAAGAGACTGGTGCAGCGTTCTAGAAATGTGAGCTCATGGCAAAGTTATATAAAACGGCCTGGCCCACCAGTCCTTTTGGTGCCCCCAGGGGAAATGGGATTAGGTACGGAATGTCTAGATAGAAGCCTCTCATCTGTTATCCCAACACTCTGGGAGGCCAAGGCAGGTGGATTGCCTGAGCTCAGGAGTTCAAGACCAGCCTGAGCAAGAGCGAGGCCCCCATCTCTAAAAATAGCTGGGTGTTGTGGTGGGCGCCTATAGTCCCAGCTACTTAGAAGGCTGAGGCAAGAGGATCACTTGAGCCCAGGAGTTTGAGATTGCTGTGAGCTATGACACCATAGCACTTCATATCAAGGGAGACAAAGTGATACTCTGTCTCAAAAAAAAAAAAAAAAAAAAAAGACTAGGTAGACTACATGAGAAAATGTGGATCTATTGCAGTCGTTCTCAACCTTCCTTGCTGCAATGTATTTTCATTGTTACAAAGAGGTCGACCCACAGGTTGAGAACCGCTGAATTGGTTTATCCACAGTCTTTGCTGAGTGGCCAGAAATTGGGAAATGAAAAATAGCTGCTAAATCCTCCCCTGACTCCAGCATCCACCAGCTCTCGGGCAGCCTGATGCTCCTTATCTCTGATTCCATTCCCTCTGACTTACGGATAGTTGCATACACACCCTCTATGTAACACTTCCAGGACTTTCTAGCTATTCTTCCTTTTTTCTCTTGAGACAGTCTCACTCTGTTGCCCTGGCTAGAGTGTCCAGGCATAGGCCTAGGTCACAGCAACCTCAAACTTCTGGGTTCAAGAGATCCTCCCTCTCCAGCCTCTTGAGGAACTGGGACTACGGGCACCTGCCACAGCACCTAGCTAATTTTTCTATTTTTAGTTGAGACAAGGTCTTGCTTTTGCTTAGGCTGGTCTTGTACTCCTGAGCTCAAGCCTTGAGTTGAGTCATTCTTGACTCTCATCTTTTCCTGTGGATTTCTGAAGCACTCCAGGAAAGAAAAAACCCAACAAAGAGTAAACTTTTATAACATCTCATATATAATTGCATGAGACTCTTTAGCATAATATTAAAGTTTGCACTTCTCCACAAATTCCATCCCTTTCACAGTTAAACTTCCACATGCATTCCTTTAGTTGTCATCTCAAAGAATCCATAAACCTATACCAATCAAATCAGAGATGCTGATTAAGCCTCTGTAACATACCTAGCTGGCTGGAGACCCTGCCTGTACTCAAAATGAGCTCAAACTGAATATATTGAGAGTAGAATTGCCTGAATGCCTGAATAAGTAAACAGGCTAGAAATTCATCCTCACTCTTGTTATTTGCACTTCTTGGTGGTTCCTCAGGAAGCCAAAGATCCTTAAAATAAAATTCAGGCCTTCTGCTATAGATTAAAACAGAATAAAGGCACATTTTCTATACCGCAGGGAAACACATGCAGTCACATACATTTATGGGAAATCAAAATATATTGAAAATGAATCTCTTGTCTTTGTTTCTAAGGTATACAAGCCTTTGTTCGAAGCTGTAGATGGCAGTGGGGGAAAGACTTTGGAGGATGTGTTTTATGAACATGAGGTATGATATAAGTGAAAATGCTATTAGCTCATTTTTCTATTGTTATGGATTTTTAAATATGTTCTTACTTTGGGTTTTCTTTTTACAGTGGATCAGGCCAATTGATTAGATACATTCATAGCATGAAAGTCAACAAACAGTGTATCCATAAAGCTGCCTTGTAGAGCCAGGGCCCTGTGGCTCACATATGATGGCTTCACATGGAACTGTCTTGTCCAGATAGATGTAAAAAGAGTGACACTCTGGAAGGAATACAGCTGTCTACTAACTGGTTAACCAGGATGCCCTCGTGATGAAGTACCAACTCTTCTCACAGTGCATCTCAGTCTCTCATCTGTCTCCGCTTCAGGAAGACACTCATGGGCACAATTATAATGCTTAGAAATTAACCATGTGAAAACCCATCCAGTCTAGATTATTCTTTTTCCCCTTCAAAAGCAAAAGAGTACTTAATTCATTTTTAGTCAATTTCTGGGATACAGTGCTGTCAGCAAAAGTGGTTTTAGTTTTGTATCAGGTAAATCTGTAGTTTTTCTAGTATATTCTGTTAATTTTTATGAAGTTATTGCCTTTCCCTCTCAAGCTGATTGAAATTAACAGAGAACCCTGAAATTTAACCAAACCTCAGAGTTAGACTGGCTCCTGAATCCCCTTTTAAAGCCGACTCCTCAAACACTTTCCAACAGCTCTCTGGAGTCTGTCGCAGAAGTAAAAACAATGCAAATTATTTGCTATATTAGGGTTGTTTGAAAATTCTGCAGTATTGCACCACTGCTGCAAGGGACACTGATTAGGAAGCTGCCCTTGGCAGGAAAAATGAGTATCGGGCCTTCACTTCTGACTACTTTGCTTGAGTTTTTTGGCTCTGCATAAGGGACTCAGTACCTGACCTTCTTTACAGTCTAAATATCAAAATGGGAAAGAACAAAGAAATTGTTCTGTTTTAATCTTTAGTTTAACTAAAGACTAACTTGCTAACTTCTGCTGGGGGGGGGGAAATAGTTCAACCACATGAAGTTGCAACAAAGTTTCCTATTGAAGCTCATAATAACTTTCAGACTAGACTAAATTCCGGGGGGGCCTGTGACACTGTCTTGGAGGAGAGTTACATAGCCTAGAAACCTTTTTAAAATTTTAAAAGTTATAGCCAAGAAGAATTTCTTTACCTAAATGAGACCATTCCACTAGTTAGAAGCCAGACAAGTATTATTACAAAGTTATGCACACACTTCAAAGTTCTAGCAATCTTTGCACCTAGCAATGTTGTTAAGATTTAGAGCTTGTCTGCTGAGACTGCAAACTTACTTTTACAACTATTGTTGTCTCCATTTTTCTGCAGAACTTGCCAAGGTTGCCACTATTTTCCTCTATTTGGCTCAACTTGGACATTGTCTATTTAAACACAAATAACCCTTGCACAAGCCGGTCTGTAGCTTAATATTGTTTCAGAAGGATAGTGTGTTCCAAATAAGTTGATGGTCTATGTTATTTGTTTCCTTTCTCAGGTACAAATAAATGTTCTGGCATTCAACAGACAATTCCACTATGGTGTATTTTATGCATACGTAAAGCTGAAGGAACAAGAAATGAGGAATATCGTGTGGATAGCAGAGTGCATTTCCCAGAGACATCGAACTAAAATCAACAGTTACATCCCAATTTTATAATCCTCAGGGGCAGGGGGCTCAAATGTGGAAAGACATAAATGTCACAGGAAAGTTTTTGAGGAAAATAAAAGAAATTGTGTTATATTATCTAAGTTGCACAAAAATAGGCTACACTGCACTCTTAAGAATTGCAAATCCACTGGAAACCCAGTAGACCAATCCTATAACAAAACAATTCTTTTTTTCCAGTAGCCTTAAATCTTGTTTCCACATTTATGTTTCATGTTTCACCAGTCTCTAGACATTAATTTTAATTCACCCTATGATACTTTTCCTAATCTTGTTAAATTATGTTAAAAATTGGACCCAATAAAAGTATTTATTCTTGCTTTTGCTTGGTTCTGCACAGGCCCAAATACTGAGTATCTACTTTTTAACTGTCTGCTCCTTCCCTAGGTTCACAAAAATACAAAACTATATGTAGCCAACCTCAACCCCATTTAATGGGAAATGTGATTTTGACCCAATGCTTGAGAAAACAACACAATTTCAAGCCATATTCCCTAGATGCAGGCAGTGTTAAATTTGTTAATAAATTTGTTTCTTCCACCTTTCCTTAAGTAAAAGGCATATATTTCTTTTATAAAAAAATTTTATTTGTATACATTTATGAGGTACGAATATAACTTTGTTACCTGGGTATTTTGCATAGTGGTGAAGCCAGGGCTTTTAGGGTATCCATCGCCTTAATGATGTACCTTGTACCCATAAAGTAATTTTTCATTATCCCATCCCCCACCCTTCTGAGTCTTGGATGTCTATCATTCCACACTCTCAGTCCATGTGTGCACATTATTTAGCTCTACTCACAAGTAAGAACATGTGGTGTTTATTATTTTGTGTCTGAGTTGTTTCACTTAAGAAAATGGCATCTAGTTCCATCCATGTTGCTGCAAATGACATGATTTCATTCTTTCTATGGATGAATAATACCCCATTTTCTGTAAATACACCATATTTTCTTTATTCAATCATCCATTGATGGACACTTAGGTTGCTTCCATATCTTTGCCATTCTGAATATTGCTGTGATAAACATACAAGTGCGGTATCTTTTTTAAGATGATTTTCTTTTCCTTTGAATATATAGATACCCAGTAGTGGGATTGCTGGATGAAATGGTAGCTCTATTTCCAGTTCTTTGAGAAATCTCCATACTGTTTTCCACAGAGGTTGTACTAATTTACATTTCCAGCAACAGCATATACCAATCTCTTTTCTCCATATCCTTTACAACATCTGTAAATTTTTTTGTCTTTTTAATGATAGTTGTTCTGACTTTCTCATGGTTTCAATTTGCATTTCTCTGATAATTACTAATGTTGGGCTTTTTTCTTCTGTTTTTTTAGCTATTTGTGTTTTATAAAAAGTGTCTATTCATTCATGTTTTTTGCCTACTTTTTCATGGAAGTTTTTATTGTTGTTGGTTGTTGAGTTCCTTGTACATTCTGGGTATTAATTCCCTATCAAATACAGAGGGAACCATGAAAGAATTTGCAAATTTCTCGTTCTTATGCTTTCTTCATATTTTACTTTAGAAGAAAATAACCTTATGATTGTATGCTATTCATTCAGAAGAACAATGACAGATCCAATTTACAGGGAATAAATTCCTCATAAAACCAGTAGAACTGGTACATAGAGCTACCAGGGATAGGAAGGGAATAGCTTAGAGAAAGGCATGGAGGTAATTCTCTGATTATCCCCTTTCCACTCCATCTCTGTGTGATATGGATGGGGCCCTTAGTATCCCACAAGGCTGTAGGCTGAAATTAAACTCCCTTTCCTTGGATATAAACATAGCAGTCTTTCCACCCTCTTCCCAAGCCACCCAAAGTCCAACTATAGCGTGAACATAGAAGAGAGGAACTTTCCTACAAACCCTCAGGCCACTCCAATGTGCACCTAGCATAGACAAAGGTGCACATGTTGAAATTTGAAAAACTTGTCTTGAAATTTCATAGTTTGAGGGGTTTTTGTTTGTTTGTTTGTTTTTGTAAAGAGACTGGGTCTCCTTCTGTTGCCCTGGCTGGGGTTCAGTGACCTGATCATAGCTCACTATAACCTTGAACTCTCGGGCTTAGGCAATTCTCTTACTTAAGCCTCCCAAGTGGCTGGGACTATAGGAGTGTACCACATCCCTGGATAATTCTAAAATTTTTAACAGAACAGAATGTGTGTGTGTGTATTAGGAGATTCTTGCTATGTTGTTCAGGCTGACCTCTAACTCCTGGGCTCGAGTAATCCTCGTGCCTTAAGCATGAGTCGTAGCTTTTAAGTAGCTGAGCAGGGATGTGGCTTCTCCATCATGCCTCAGAGAACTGGCCTACAGTGGAGAACATGGACCTTTGAAAAAGTCTTATATAAAATGAGACCAAAAAATCAGGTCCTGCAATGTGAAAAACGATGAGGCAAAAATTAATTTCATGTTCTACGTGATTGGAGCTGAGGTTCCTCAGCATCACTTCCCCACCCTCCTCTGGACACCTCATCAATCCCTCAAATTCCCTCTGTCACCTGCTACAGGTTGTCTCAGAACAGTATATTCCAATGAACTCTATACCAGAACTTGAGATCAGTCCTCTAGTAGGGTCTTTTGGCCATTCTCCACCCCTTGGGTTCTGCTCCCTTTAGTATTACTCTCAAGGGTGGTTCACCAGTCCTTCTTTATTAACCTATCTTTCAGTTTAGGCTGAAATTGTTTGACCTTCAATAAGATTACATAGTTGCACTAATGGGGTGCTCTGTGGGATACAAAGGTAGCATTTACAATTCTCAAGATACTTGGTGGACACCTAGGAAGACATGCAGTCACTTCTGTTGTTCAAATGCTTTAGGAATGAGGAACACTGACTGGGTAAAGGTGGAGATGAGCATACTGAATCTGGGTGAGTTGGACCTAAGGCTAAGTGTCACTGGACAATGATGGAATTCAGTTAGCCTCCCTCTCCCCAGCATGGCAACAATGTAATAGGACATTGAGAAAGATGAAAAAGCATGGGGGATCACCCCTATAATCCTAGCACTCTGGAAGGCAGAGGTGGGTGGATTGCTTGAGCTCAGCAGTTCCAGACCAGCCTGAGCAATACTGAGATCCAGGGATAAAAATAGAAAAAGAAACTACTTGGGAGGCTGAGGCAAGAGGATCAATCTCTTGAGCCCAAGAGTTTGAGGTTGCTGTGAGCTGAGATGCCAGGGCACTCTGCCCAGGACAACAGAGTGAGAGAAAGAAGAAAAAGAGAAAAAGAAAAAAGAGAGAGACAGAGAAGTGTAAAAGAAATCTTGGTAAATAAAGATTAGGTGATAATCAGATTTGAGGCACTTTCTTTTTTTTTTTTTTTTTCCCCCTGAGACAGAGCCTCAAGCTGTCACCCTGGATAGAGTGCTGTGGCATCACAGCTCACAGCAACCTCCAATTCCTGGGCTTAAGCGAGTCTCTTGCCTCCGCCTCCCAAATAGCTGGGACTGCAGGCGCCCACCACAACGCCC
>CAUYRH010006985.1:0-48103 GCA_963574655.1 Perodicticus potto
GTGTACATTGGTGCAATCATAGGGCAGAATGTGCTTCATATACAATCAGAAACATTTTGATCGTACTGTGAGAGATAGCCCTCATAGCATTTTCTTAATCACTATATAAAGACAATGATACTCTACATTTGATAAGTTTCAGTTAGGCTGGAGTTTTCCTCCAGGTTTTCTAACCTACTTCTTTATTTATCAGGGTACCTAAGTGCTTTCCATGGTCATTAAATGCAGCCCAGCATGGTGAATTTTAAGAGAACCATTGTATGTTACTCAGAGATATATACGGTGCATTTATTACATATGCATAACATTGACCATTTCTTCTACCTATATTATATAAGGAAGTATCTTTGTTGGAGTGTTAACTCATGATTTTGCATATTTTCCAGAAATCTGGTATTATTATTTTTTTTTTTGCTTACCATTATGAAAACACAAAGTTTAAAAATACTTTTAGACCTCCCATTATAATTTGAGTATGCTTCTTGCAGATGGCTTATTTACCCTGCCTGATTCTAAACACTGAATTTGTGGTCTTTTAACTCATTCAACTTTTGATGTCTCAGAGCACCTACAAAGTGGTTGCAAAGATCAGACACTCAGAAAATATCTCTTAGATATTGAAATAATCAATAATTCATATTATAAGAATTACCAGCTGTTAAGTGGTATTATATTTTATTTTCTTTCAGATTTGAGCAATGTTTATGTGTTTATTAGTAATTATTATTACATTTTAATTCTTCTTACCCTTTTCATTTTTACTTATGAATCATATTACAAAGGTATAGACTTCTTTAAAAATTGGAAAGTAATAAAATTGAAATATTATGCAAATTAAATTTTGAGATTACTTGTCCTTTAAACAAATATAACAAAATTTCTTCAGAAAACCATTAGTAAACCAATTCATTTCTGAATAATTATGGTATGTCCAGGGATTTACTATACATTATGATTGTTTTGTAGAAAAACATTAAGCTCTTTGGAAAAAATGGATTTGAAACCTCACTGAGCCATTCATCACAGGATGCAATTACTAAGTGACATAGTACAGAGGCATCATTGATCAATCACTGAATAAATAAACAGAAAAAATAACTGTTATTGGCTTAATGACACATATTTTATTTTAGCATCATATCATCATAAAACAGGAAATTTGAGGCTATCTGAAACTATTGCAAAAGATTTTGCTGTGAAAATGTCTTAAACGATAGTTACTAGAATGATTCTGTTATTTAAAAAATTTAAAAAATATATTTTTCAAGCTTTCTCAAAATGAGATTGTGTTATTCCTCAATATCCAAACTGAATAAATACTTCACTAAAAATGGTGGGTTAATAACTAGTGATCAACCTCTACTGTCATGTAAAGTCCTCCACATTAGATTTAAAGGACTTTACTAATGGGATTAGTGCTAGAAGATTCTAATTAACACTGTCTGTGGAGAGGTAGTAACCAAAGCCTGCTCATTATGTTAAAATAGAATATTTTGAATGGTTTGGATGTGGGCTTTACACTGCGTCTATGTATCAACAGAGTTGTACTGTATCTTATGAGTACATCATCAGGGACATGATCAATATTTTTCTTCCATTATTGATTGGATGATCTAAATGATAGGATGCACTATGGATTCTTTCAATCTACACAGTTGATTTTGCCTTATGTTCAAAGTTCAGGAAGTTGGGAGATACTCTTTTGTTAATATCATACCTATTTTCTTCCTACCATTTTGTGTTTATAACAATAATTTACCCCTTAAAGTTTTTTCCACATTTGAATAATGCACATTGCATTTCAAGTATAATTTTGCAACCACATCAATCATGACAAATTATCTGTATTATCTGTGTTGCTGGACAATTGCAAATAATTATAAATTTTTAGATGATTATACTAATGTAAGCATTCTCAAAACTACAAAGGAACTTAAACAATACATGAGGTCTAATAATAGGAAAAAAACTATCTGGGCATCATGAGGGGTGCCTGTGGTCACAGCTACTTGGAAGGCTGAGACAAGAGGATTGTTCAGGCCCAAGAGTTTGAGGTTGCTTTGAACTTTGATGATGCCACAGCACTCTATCCAGGGCCACAGAGTGAGTGAGACTCTGTCTGAAAAAAAGAAAAAAAGACCAAAGGACCAAAATTGCAATTAACAGCATTATTTTGGCAGGATAGTTTTATTGAGGTACAATTTATATACTAAAAAAAAAAAGAAAAAAAAAACTGGGCATATTTAGTGTGTATTTTTGACAAATTTGGAGAGAGACACATATCTGTGAATCTGTCGCTATGATGCTATGATAGAGGCAATAAACATATCTATCACTTCCAAAGATCTCCCCCCATCTGTCAACTTCTGCTTATTTGATGTTTTTTTGTTTGGTTTGGTTTGGTTTGGTTTTGTGGTAAGAATATTTAACATAAGAGCTACTCTCCTAAAGAATTTGTAACAGTACAATACTGAGTCGTTATGTTTTAGTTATGGAAAATAAATAAGTTCTAGTCACGTTTTAAAATTATTTTTTACTTGTTTGTTTTCACTAACTGCCAGGAACCAATCTCTGATGAAATCTTATGTGACTCATCCTAAACAACAACACTGTACATGCGAGAAAAGCATTTGAAAAAAATTCAACAGCCATTTATGATTAAAAACTTAAACAAATTAGGTATAGGAAGGAAGGTATCCTGACATCACAAGGGACATACATAAATTAACTCACAGCTAACATCACACAGAATGGTGAAACTTGAAAGCTTTTCCTCTAATACCTGGAATGGGAGAAGATGAACCACTTCTATGCAACATAGTCTTGAAGTCCTAGACAGAGCAATTAGGAAAGAGAAGGGGAAAAAAGGGATTAGAATTGGCATAAAGTAAGTCATACCTGGTTGCAGACAGCGTGATCTTATACATACAAAACAAGTGTTAGATCTTCAAAACAAATTCAGTACAGTTGCAGGATACAAAATAAACATGCAAATATCAGTAGCATTTCTATACATGAATTGCAAAGTGTCTGAAAAATAAGTCAGGAAAACAATCTTATCTGCAATAGCTACAAAAAAATACTTAGCAATAAATATAATTAAGGAGGTGAAAGACCTCTGTACTAGAAAATCACTTTTGTGCCTCACTTGTCAAATCTCTCCTTCCATTTCATTAACCAAATCAGTTTAGGTTTTTCATCTGCTTATTCCAAATGCACCCACTCTAGAAAGTCTGGCATTACAAAATAATAGAAACTAGGAATCTATTTAAAGTTTATCATAATTTCACTTTAGTGTAATTCAAGAATAGCATTTGTTTTATAAGCCATATATTCATGGAAAGTAGAAATTATAATTCAAACTTCAATAGTTTTTAGATGATATTTTGCATCTTTTATAGTCTTGCACAGAAGTCATCACATAAATCCATTACAATAAATTCAAAGAAACATTGTATATTTTTCTCTCAATTAAATTTTTAAGAAACATTATTAAATAAGTCATACTCGAGGTAGTAGGTTAGGTTCCCTAGGATATGCTAGGTTAAGTAAACAAATCCATGACTGATGGGGACCTAGAATAGTAATGATGACAATAATAATAGAGATTCCAATCATATAGAAATTAACATTCAAAAGTTCTAACTGCTTCATATGAAATGACTCATGTAATTATGAAAGAGAATGCTATAGTTTTCCTTGATATTAAAGATATTCAATGATCTCCATGGCTAATGGAGGAAGCTTCAATCTCTATGGGCAAGTTAGTGACCCAGTGTCTGATACAGGCCAGAAGCTGGTGTTTATCTTCTCTGTGGGTTCAGATGGGCACTGGGCCATCTGTCCTCTGGAGTGGGAGCATTGACACCAGACAGACCTCACAGCCCTGTGCCCAGACTTGCCCTCGGGAGACCCCTGCATCTGTGTGCTTTCCAGGGCTGGCTGTGTGTGTTCAGCATGGAGCATCCTGGTGGCAACTCCAGTCTCTTAACGCTTCACACAGCACAGCTGAACAGAGGAATCTCGGGAGGTCCAAGCAGTTACAATTCAGTGACATATACACTCCAAAATTATACACATTGGCACAGCTGTTGCAGCAAATACCATCTATCAGATCCAGTGATGAGTGATGTAAAAAATTTCACACAGGGTCTATTAGTTATGAGGTAAAAGACTTTATATTGGATGAATTTTTTTTTAAAGGAAAATGCTGTAAAAGGAATAAAGTGGGCAAGTGTTTGCATGTATTTATAAGTATTCTTTAGATATAAATTGAGAAGACTAATCCAGACTGAAATAGTAACATGAGCTAACAGCCATGGTTGGGGACCCTGAGACAAGTTCAGAAAATATGGAATTTAATTTTGTCCTGATGTAAGTTTACATGACTTACGAAAGGTAAGGCTAGAAGTATGAGTTGATGCTAAATTATAGAAGACCCACGCGTCTCATGCTAATGAATCTACATGTATCTAATGAGACTGTAAGGAGCCCTTAGAGACACAGGGAGAAGATTTCTCTTATTAACACATTGTTTATAGAGATATTTGGCACTGAAATATAGCAAGGGTTGAAATGGTGAGAGGTTAATATAAGGGAGATCATTTCCGAAATCCATCTCCCAAAGTAAAGCATAATAATAAAAAAAATTAGCTTTGTGGGGATAGAAGGGAAGGATTCAGGGGATCTTGTAAAAACAATTTCTATCACCATTTCTGAACTACGTCCATGAAGTTGTTTCAACATCTTCTGAGAAGGGAAACATGAAGGCAAATCAGGCAGCCTCCTGGCTGTTATATCCACCTTTCAACTAGAAGAACTCAGCAACTCTCTCGTTTACTTACTGGTTTGTATTTTACGTACTCTTTTGATAAATTTCTCTCCAAAATTACAATAGTGTACATATGGAAAAACAACAACTCTCTGATGCTTTTGTGTGTATGTAAATATGTGACTATATATGTATATATATGTACACATATATACATTTACATTACACATGGGTAATGAGTACGATTTGGGAGATTTATTGAGTGAAAAACAGTAACATTTGAAAAGAAGAAATGATGGAAACAAGATAAAAAAAACCAAGTGACAAAGAATTACAAAAAAATAATTACACAGATTAGAAAGAAAATCTATGTACTGTGGCAAATGATTATTGCTGATATGAGATGTACAGGGTTTACAGTACTTCAAGGAAATAATCAAATAAATGTCCTTTTATATATTCAGGACATTAGTACCGAATATATATGAAAGCTGTCATTATCATATTTGAAATGTCACTTGAAATCATGAGAACATTGAATTGCCCAGGTTTAAGGAAAAAAAAGGTAAAATTAAGAAAGGTGCCTCTTCAAAGGGGAACATAACTTTAAGCTAACCCGTAACATTTTAACTGATTCATGGTATAAGAAATAGGAGCAAGTCTCAAAGACAGAAATGCCTGGTTTCACGGAGTAACACCAACTAGACCACTTACGATGACAGAGCCAATGAAATATGGAGTTTCAAGAAAGTTTTCAAGCTGGAAGGAGGTTCCCGGTAGTTTTAGTAACATATTGTAAAGGTAGGGTGGTCTTAAAAGTGGATTTAGTTTTGAAGAGAAGTTTCGCTAAGATCATGTGGAAAGAACACAAAGATGGAACTGTATGAAGCCTTGTGAAAGAGAGGACATCAATCCACTATTTCAGGACATTTTGGAGAAAAAGGTATAAAGGAAAAATGTAACACATGGGTAGGGTGTATTGCGTGTGAGTTGTTGTTTCAAAGACCATAGGATATAGCAATATGTATTCTTTACCTATAGATAGACAAAAAGATGAAAATATAAAGTGTGAATTGATTTACCGAGGTCTCTCAAGTTTACAAAACTAAAGATCCAAAGCACGTGTTAAAGACTATGGGTTATTTTTAGCAATAAAGGGAAATTAGGTTTAATGAGGATACATAAAGTGTTGCAGGCATCATTTTCAACAAGATAAAGTATGCAGGCATCATTTTCAATAAGAAGAGTTTAACTATTGAGAATATAGAGACTAGGGAAGGGTAGAAAGTTTGGACAATTGGAGATCATTTGAAGAACTATGGTATAATAAACAATGAACAAGTGATTTAAATCCTAATAAAAAGGATTCCTAGTCAATATTGAGAAAAATCTGCTTTACCCTGGAACTGAGGACTTAGTGACATCAAGTAGAAAACATATCTAGACTTAAGTATGGAAAAACTTTATTTGAAAACACTATTGAAATAAGAGAAGAACAGCTGTTGCAACAAGGATAAAATCTGACTGTGAGATCTGCAGCCATCTCCAAGCACAAAGGACTTTTCTTTCACAGAGAGGAATAAACAAGGCTAGACAGAACCAGGTGTGGGGCTGTGAGAGGAACAGATGGTACAACCAGACAGCTGAGAGAACGTTTTCCCTGAGCTCAGAAGACTCTCAGGAGGGGCCGTTAAAGGGAGAGAATTCCATATTCTAATGTTTGCTCAAAGATGGGTCAAGGTTAGGGGCCTGTGGGGGAAGGAGTCATTTGAGTACATTCTGGTCAAGACAGGAAAGCGTTTTGTCCAGATTGCTCAGTGGAGACAAACAGTGCAGACAATCATTTATGATATAAATATTGAGAATTCACAGGGGTGGCGGTTGTGTCTGTCCCTGTCATAAATAAACAAGGAGGTCATTCTCTTGTCTAAGTCATATGGGGAAGGGTAGCTCTTTGCCATAGGCTATTTCCCAGACAGAAAAAAAAGTGAGGGATTTCTTAACTGTTTCTGTTTTCCAGGAGCACAGCGGTCAGGAAAAGTTCAACATTGTTCTTATTTAGGTTCTCTGAAATGTCATTACATTTCTCAAAATGAATAGAGAAAATGTGAATTATGCGGTGCTGGAGAATGACAAAAAGAAATGTACACAGTCAGGTGGGCAAAGCTTTTCCACTGATGTGAAGTGATCGTAATTGAATGGCTCCCTCTAGGGACGATGATGGGGAACAGGCTTCATCGCCAAAAGAGGTAGAAATCTCAACCATTAGAGCCAGTCCCTGGGTTACAATTGAGATCTGTTCTGCAGGTTTGCTCTTAAGTTGAATTGATACGTAAGTTGAAGAAGTACTTTTACCTACTACTTGTACTAGCCTCCTTTCCTAAGTGTGAGCCGTATGTAAATCAGGACTTCCTGTACATAGGCCTGGCACAATATGGTTTAATTGTGATAGGAGTGTGTTGATGTGCCTGTGTGTGCACGTTTGTGTCAAAGTCATAACTAATTTTATTTGAATGTTCCTAAATTTTATCTTGCAGCAATAGTATATCCAGGAATTCAGAGCACATTTAAAGTGTTAGTGACAGATTCAACAAAATTGCACTATTCCTGCACCCCTGAATCATACTCCCTAATGTAACATGTAAATGCTGACAATCTTCCCATAGGTCAGGCATTGTCAAACTTATCAGTCTTAGGAATTAGAAAGGTGGGTTTTGTGAGAGTACATGTAAGTTATTGAATGTAGTAAAGGAGAAAAAAGGTGGCACGCTGTTGGATAACCTGAGGTTATTTTAATAAAGCAGAGATTTCAAAAGTTGTGTTGATACTGAAGAGAACCTTGATATTATTCATAAATCTGAAAGGATAAGGAAAAAAAAAAACATCTGTTCCTAGAACCTAAAGAAAAAGGCAATTGGGTGGAGAGAGGCCTCCTGGTTAGACCGATGACATAGCCAACCAACAGGGAACATAGGCGGAGTGCAGAAGCAAGACCCCCACCGGCCTGTCCCTATTTTCCCCCATCTTTCAGTCACCTGTCATGCTTTTTATCCTACATAACCCAATGGAAAGCCAAATAGTAAGAATGCTCACTCCAAAGCCCTGAAAATATTCACAACATTCAGTTTATATTAGGTACTATACCAGTATCAAAATTAAAGTACTTAAATTTCTTAACCATAATCAAGAATACTAGAAAATACTAATATGATTTTTATATATAGTTTTATATTTTGACAATCTAACAAACTTACACTTACATAATATTTAGTAAATAAGAAAACAAAAGATTTATTTATCAACCTTTAATGATGAGACAAAACTTCATTCGGAGGAAAAACATGTTTTTAAAATGATTTGTCACGAATTAAAAATAGAATAAAAACTAGCAAAATACTGGCATTAAGAATTAGAAAAATCATAAAATATATGAAAGGAAATGATGGATACATGAATATTAAATATGTAAATCCAATTATAAATTAAATATTTTGCCCACAACAGGGAGAACATTTTAGAAAGTAAACTAATGAATTTAAAGAAAAAATATATATTTATATATGGAAATCTTATGCATACAAAGCTACATGTGATAAAAAATGTCAGCTGTAACCATCTACTTTTTCTTATATTTATTCTGTTATGTCTATATTTTATTATTTTTTTCTAACAGTTTACAAAACTAAACTCGAGATGAAATATTTTTCTATTAATTTCTGGCTGGTTGTTGTGTTTATTAAATTCTGGTAATGTTATAGTTCTTATTTCTAGTTTCACTTTTTCAATGGCATTTTTAATGGAAAATAATGCCAAAGGAGTTCTTATTTTATGAAAGTAAAAATGTGTACAGAGCACTGTGGCCAATACAAGTTCTTCTTCATAGCATGGAGAGGTATGCTTATTCCTTGCCTCAAAAATGTTCTGTACCTGTCCATCTCAAATGGGTTAATGTTGTAAGTGTAGAGTATAAACATCTTAACACAATAATTAAGAAGCTATTGTATACAGTATAATATTTTGTATACCATAGACTAACTGAATAAAATTTGTAAATGCATTTGTTCCAAAAAGTAGACTACAAAAATATTCACCATACAAAAAAAAAAAAAAAAAAGAACAAGAAGAAAGTGTAGTGAAGGCTATGTTAGCCAGTTTGTTATAAGTATTTCAAATTGTATATAAAACCAGCACATTGTACCCCATAAATGCATATTGTACACAGCCATTATTTAATTTTAAATAAATAAATAAAACAGTCTAGCCATCTTATCTCTTTCATTCATTAACAGCAGTGATTTTGAAGTGATAGAGAATTCTGTTCATTAAGACCAGTACCTTTGAAATGCTAGAGATTTGTTTATTAGCTTTAGTATTTATTACTTAGGTGAACATTTTAAGTGTACATTGGACTAAAGCAGGGCAATGTTTTCAGTGTGGGTGTCAGATATTTCGTTCAAGGAGCCAGATCAGCTCTATGGAGACTTCCCCCTTTTTCCTTCTCATTGCTACCCCATTAACTTTCCTAAGCATCATTTATATATACCTTTATGATAAATAAATTTCTATTTCCTTTGGAGGGAAGTACAAAGCTCCTACAGGTTTCATTTGTAAACTTTCAAAGTTATCTCCAGGTCTCCTCATTAAAAGACAAATCCTGAAAGCCATTGTCTAACTATTCATGTCTTTCTCTTTGTAGTCTCTTGTTTTTATTTTTTACCATCTTTCCCAGTAATTTCCTTTTCCCTATGTCCCAAAATGTTCTGTTCCTGAAGTTCTGCATCAAAATAAATTCCTTTCTGTAGGCTTTTCGAGTAGGTGTTCCACTTGGGAAAGCAAACTCATGAAAAAATAAATCTCTTTCACGTATATTCTTGCATCCAGACTATATCTACAAAAGCCTTGGTTCAGTTATCATTTATCATTTTCATGTTTCATTTTTGTTGCTCACGTGAACACCTTTTACGAAGTGCAAAGAACCTGCTGTATCTTTATTGAGATGATTTTCATTTGTTACTCATGCGAAATTGTTGCAAAATCATACCAATGCGAAGAGTAAATAGCAAATATTTGTAAAATAAACGAATAAAGTAATTAATTGCATGCTGGCCTCTTAAGAAACTCATGGGCATTCCATAAATGATATTGTCAAGTCACTAGGGACAAATTGCTCTTTTAATGCTGCCAACATTTTCTTTCTGTACAGCAAAGAGATTAAATTTGGCTTTGCTTCAGTAGACCACTTGCCTGTGCAAATGTAAAGCTCAAATATTATTCTGAAGTACAAAGCTCAACTGCTGTGCATGATAATGTGAAATATTTTCTTTTGGGGAGGAGACTGAGTCCCAAGAAAGAGTTTTGGTATGTTACGGAATTAAAGAGCAGAATAAAGGACTTGTTTTTCTTCACTTTCACTTTTCCTGGGCTGAGAGGAGGGGATTAGGCTTCCTGGACTCCAGAAGGATTGAACATAAGAATATTCCTATTCATGAGAGGTAAATTGTCCCCTGAAATATGATGTTAATAACAAAACAGAGGCGGGTGAATTCCCTACAGTATAAGTCATAGGAGGGGCAGTAACATCTGCCAAATGGACTCTAGTTACCCTTTTTACCAACATTAAGACAAAAATATTATGTGAATAATCAAGAGATATGCTGTTGTTTTCGTTGTATAATTTATCATATCACATTTTCTCCCAACTGGAAGCCATAAAAGGGGTGTTATCTATGTTGATGTCCTTATAGTGACCCGCCATGAGGTTGACATCCATATCTTTTATTTATTTTTTAAAAAATTTGATTGAATAATGGTGTCTTATTATTTTAAAACTTGCCCTTCTCTACTGGAATACTTTTATTATGTACACAAAACTTATTGAAAACTGACTATTTTGCATTAACTTTCCATAAGTAGTCTCTCTGAATCTGTACCTTATTTTTTGTTGTTTGTTTGTTTGTTTGCAGTTTTTGGCCCGGGCGGGGTTTGAACCCGCCACCTCCAGCATATGGGGCCAGCACTCTACTTCTTTGAGCCACAGGTGCCATCTGAATCCACACCTTTTGCAGTGTTCTTTTACTATGAGGGAAAAACCATCCCACAGCTGAATTACATCATTCAGTTGGCTAACTGATTGACAACAGTGGAAATTATGCCAGTTCTATGTCTAAACCTCAGGAGGTCAGGAGGCCCAGTATATTTTGATTGCCTTTGTATGCCTGACAACCTTCATTAGGAAGATGCCCAGCTGGCCTGCTGGATTGCTTGATCTCAGGAGTTAGGGATCAGCCTGAGCGAGAGCAAGAACCTATCTCTGCTAACAAGAGGAAACCTAGCCAGGTGGGATGGTGGGCGCCTGTACTCCCAGCTACCCAGTAATCTGAGGAAAGAGCATCATTTGAGCCCAAGTCTAAGGCTTCTGTGAGCTATGACCCCACTTGAGCCCAAGGCTGAGGCTTCTGTGAGCTATGACCCCAGGGTGTTCTATCCAGGGTGACAGACTAAGACTCTGTCAAAACTCTTAAGAGTAGAATATAAATGTCTTAACACAACAAATAAGTAAGTGAGGTGAAGGCTATGTTAACCAGTTTGACATAAGCATTCAAAATTGTATATAAAATCAGCACATTGTACCCCATAAATGCATTAATGTACACAATTGCCATTTAAAAAAGAAAAAGAGAGAGAGAGAAAATATCTCCTTATAGATAAATTTATATAAAAAAGGAAGAGGACACTAATGAGTTAATTACTGATCATAGATGTTGTTCACATATACCTTTATTCCTATAAAATGAGTACTTTAACAGTTACTAATTTAATTATATCTGTCATGTTTTATTTATCCCTATTTAATGAGAGTGTATTATGTAAAAAGTGCATGAGTGCATTATGTAAAAAGCACTGTGTCAAGTTATATAAAGATATGTAAATCATGGGTCCTTAATAGAAGATGCTCAAGAATGGCAGTCATGATAAAATATCAAACAAACATAATCACACCCAGGTAGAGCAAATCTGTTTGTTGTTATCTCTAAAAATTGTTCATGGTAAAAAATGTTTGTCTTCCACTGACACTAGATATTGAATATCTTTCAGCAATCTACTGTTCCAATTAAGTATGACTTTGCCAAAACTCACAAGGTATATGAATCAGAAATCTCTTCTCACACATCACATACCAGTCTAACAGAATTTCATGAAGTTGATTATTGCCTAAAGTAAAAGAAAGTGATTTTTAAAAATAATTGTTGCTATCATCTGAGGACAGCTTAAAGGAAGGTCTTCAAGAAAATTGTACAGAGTGTCTTGGATATAAATTTGTGATATACTCTTTCTAAATTTCTTGTTTCAAAAATAACATTAAGCCATGATTTTGTGATAGGAAAAATAAATCTTTCTTTTCACTCTATCATTTAATTTAAGAAGAGTTACATTCCTAAATGAACAGTTAAAATCAATATTTGGTTGAAACTTTTGAAATACTTTAAAACATACAGTTCAAAAGTTGGACTACTTAATTGTATTATGCATACTTAAATGTTAGATTAAGATATGAATAATAAATAATACCTGCATCCATTCAATCAAGTAAATCTATATTTTTTAGATTGATTATAATTTTATTTTAGCAATTCTATTGATCACTCTTATTTTATCTAGAAATGCTGTAGAACAGAATTTAGATATTACAATATAATCTTCCTGATCTAACAAATCCAGAGACTAGTTAAAGTATCACAATCTAACAATAGATAATTTAATTCCTAGAGGTTATTAGAAAAATTGTGGATGAGCTACTTAAAAGAAAGTATGATTTGTAATTCATTCTTTCATTTTCTAATGCCAGGACTATGATTGTAACTTATTAGAATTAATATCTCAAAAGATATATAATGAATGAATGAACAAAACTAACAGTTGAAAACTAAGAATAATTTTTTAAATGAACTATTCACTCTAGTAACAATCACTTTAATTAAATCTGTTTTTAAGAATACAGACATACTTTGGGGATATTGCAAGTTCAATTCCAAATATCTACAATAACGTGAATTTCGTGGTAAAGTGAGCAAACTAATTTTTTGATTTCCCAGTGCATAGGAATGTCATGTTGACTTTATAGTCTTTAAATGTGCAATAGCAGTATATCTTAAAAACCAATTTATATTGTTTAACTAAAATTACTTCATGGTAAAAGAAAAATTAGTAACCAAGATGAGAAGTGAGCACATGCTGAAAAAAAATCTCATTGACAGACTTGCATGATGCAGGATTGCCACAAAATTTTGATTTGTTAAAAATTAAAAAAAAAAAGGAATGTCCATGAAGCACAATAAAATAAGATATACTTGCATTAGGAAACATTCATTTTGGTAAAAATGACCAACTTTCTCCTAGAAATGTTTGGCTGAAGTCTTTAGATAAAAGATTTGGGGATAGTTGTTCTTTTCTGAAACTGTTATTAAACCTATTCTTCTTTTGTTCTGATTCCATATCTGATCTTGTCAGGCCAGTTCTCATGTGTATGCTGAATGAGACAACTTCTATTTATTTATATTTATTTATTTATTTTTTATTAAATCATAGCTGTGTACATTAGTGCAATCATGGGGTACAATGTGCTGCCTTCATATACAATCTGATATATTTTCATCCAACTGTTCGACATAACTTTCACAGGATATTCTTGGTTATTGTATGAAAACATATGTATTCTGCATTTAGTAAGTTATACCTGTACCCTTCTAAGAGGCACCATAAGTGTGATCAGACCATTTACCCTCTCTCCACTCATCCTTCTCCCCTCCCATCCCCTCCCTTGCCCCTTTCCCCATATTCTTGTGCTATAATTGGGTTATAGCCTTCATATGAAAGCTATAAATTAGGTTCATAGTAGGGCTGAGTACATTGGATACTTTTTCTTCCATTCTTGAGATACTTTGCAAAGAAGAATGTGCATTTAAAAAGTTTCACTATCTAAAGTACAAGTTTTCAATTCTCATTACAAAATTTTATGTATTATACATTATACTTTTTATGTACTTTGTTACCAAATAATCCATTCATATATGTGCTCATAAGGGCCTCTTCATTGAAAATTCATTATAATGTAACCATGGTGTCTCCTGTGATACTGTCATAGGAATAAAATCAGCTTCACACCACTTGGCTCATAGCCCTGAATGTGATACCCTGACTGCAGATTCTTAGCTCCTGATATGGCTCCCCAGCCTCTCTTGATGCCTAACCACGGGAAACATGAAAATGTCCTCTTGGGCGAGAGAGAAAAAAATCATCATTATTTGCACCTCAAACCTCTCCTCTCAACTGATAACTCCTTTCATAAAATGCCCTTTAAAGTTACACAAAACATCATTAATCAACAATTCTGTATTTATAAATCATGAATAGAATAATTGAAAACACTTCATTCCTCAGTTGAAGATAACATGTACACACACAGAGGTATGATAGGTTTAATTCTAAAAATAAAATTTGAGACAGTTATTCTAACAAAAAAAGTCTTAAATGGCATTACTTCTGAAATATTTGTTGACTTATGGGGAACTGGAACAGAATATTTAAAATTAGGACTGAAATAGGAGAACAGATTATAAATTTGCCATATAAATCCTCAGCAAACATTTGCCTATTTGAATCTCCCAACTTGTAATATCATGCATAATGCTTGTAAATAAACATACTATTTTCAAAACCTTTAATGCACAGTCTTTTTACATCTCTTATTTTGACATACACTTGAAAACAGGAAACTGACTACCTTCTTGTTAAGAGTCGATAAATCTTGAGCTGGGCGCAGCGGCTCCTCCCTGTAATCACAGCACTCTGATGAGGCCAAGGCAGGTGGATCGCCTGAGCTCACAGGTTCGAGACCAGCCTCAGCAAGAGCAAGACACGCATTTCTAAAAGCCGAGAAGCTGAGCATTGTGCAAGGCGCCTCTGGTCCCAGATACTCAGGAGGCAAAGGCAAGAAAGAGAATTGCTTGAGCCCAAGAGTTTGAGGTTGCTGTGGGCTATGGCGCCACAGAACTCTGCTGACAGCGACAAGTGGGACTCTGTCGCAAAAGAAAAAGAAAGGGGGTTGATAATTCTTGGTAGTTATTTAACTACCTCATTATTTTATATTTCAGAAAAGAGAAGTCATCTGAATTTCACTGTGAGTAACTTAATTAGGCCAGAAGCGTAGTTATTAATATATAGTTTCCAATGTATCTTCTTTGTTTTATTATCCATTTTGGTTCTCTTGCCAAATGAAAAAGAAAGGGAAAAATCACAGTCATCTATTGCCATTTTAAGTTTTATCTTCTCCTTTTGCTTTTTTCCCCATCTTATTTGGTATGACACCTAACTTGTTTCCTTTTCCACTATCTCCTTTATTTTCCTGAACTCCTCGCTTCTAGCAAAGATAGTGAACTAAACGAAGTATGTTCTTCAAAACCTTGATTTTTGCATTTATCAATTCATCTTGTCAAAATGTTAATCTTGACATATAAAAGCTTTTCCTTGTTTTTCAGTCTTAATGGTATATCATTGTATAGATAAAACATAATTTATTTTGTGTTCTATTGATGGACATTTGTTTTGCTCCCAATAATTTTCAGTAATTACAGACAGTGATGAATTGAAAAAACTGCTTGTCCCATTTTAAACATGTGTACCACTAGGACTGGCACCCATAGCTCAGTGAGTGGGGTGCAGGCTACATACACTGAGGCTGGCAGGTTCAAGCCTGGACCGGGCCTGCTAAAAACAATGACAACTGGAACCAAAACATAGCTGGGCGTTGTGGCAGGTGCCTATAGTCCCAGCTACTGGGAGGCTGAGGCAAAAGAATTGCTTAAGCCCAACAGTTGGACGGTGCTGTGAGCTGTGACACCACAGCATCTACCAAGGGCGACATTGTGAAACTCTGTCTTAAAAAAAAAAAAAAAATGCATGACTCTATATGTTAGGGAAATTCCAGAATTTAAATTGTTTGACACAAAGTATATATGTTTTTATTTTAATGCTATGGGAAAATTATTCTCAATGTAGATTTTATACTCTTCATTGATCAATATAATTGTTAAATCAGAGTTTAATCAAATGTCCATTTGCCCATATGGGAGGTTAAAAAAATTACCATTTTTATTTCTATGCTTTCTTCTTTTGCAAAAAATGGTGAGGATTTTTAATATATTTGAAGAATTTTATGAACTTTTATATCTTTTGAAAATTTTCCCATTGAGTTCAATTTGTGAAAGTTATTATGTATTTCAAGGGTTTGCCTTCATCTATGATATGATTGTAAAGTGCTTCTCCGTTTCTCATCTGTAAATATTGCTTGTGATTATTTTATATCTGACCTATTTTGCTTAAATTGTAAGTAGTTGCACCTATCATTCTTTTCACTGTATTTTAGACATTTGAACATTTAGATAGACTTTCAACATTCTGAAATAGTAAAATAAGAATATTCAAATTATTTTAGTTCTTTTGCTCCTATTGTTTTAAGAATTAATAGTTATGTCAGTCTAAATTTATAGTACAGAGCTGTTTTAATTATTAATCTGATTAAATGTCATTGTAGAAGGCTATTGAACTATTCATAATCCCATTTCACTTATCAATGGATTAAGATGCCATTTTTGCCTATACAACACTTAAGGTAAAGTTGACTTATTTTTGTGTTTCATGTACAATATTAATTGTGTATTTGCCTGGAATATTTTTTTATTTTATTTATTAAAGCTCTTAAAATATGCTTTGCATCCGACACAGCAAGTCATCATTAATTAATTGTTCTTGTTTATTTTCCCCAGACTATTTTTGCAGGACATATTTTTTAAGATACTATATATATCATAGAAATTCAAAGCCCATTTCCTATATCTGTGAGATGTCTGGAATGTTTTTTAATCAGTTGTATCTTTGGAAAAGCAGATGCTATTACCTATCTCAGAGAATTTTTGTGTGTATGTTAAAGATATACAAATAATACGTGCTTCATACCATAGGTAAAAGCTTTTATCATTGTCATTTAACCATAGCAAAAATACTGTTATTATTATTATTTATTTATTAATCAATATTATTTAATCAATGAAATAAGTATAGCGTAGAATCTTGTCTGTTGAGCACAGGTGGGACTTTCAGAAACTGGTCCATGTATGGAGGTGGTCAACATAACAAGCTAGGCCTTCTATATAGTGAGACCAAGTGCTGTGTGGCCAGTCCATGAAAATTAGATCAACTACAGGAGGTGATCAATGTAGGGAGCTGGTCAACTGTCCAGCCAGTCTGTGAAAATTAGATCAACTATAGGAGGTGATCAATGTAGGGAGCTGGTCAACTGCCTATTCAAGCTGAATTTTTATGAGATTAAATGGTACTATACAGAGACATGGTGTTTGTTTCATTGTGTTCAAATGTTTCCTTGGTTTTTCCAGAGTCTATGACTTATGTATATAGGTCCAACGTATTTCAGATTAAATTTATTCTAAAGCATTATTTTTTTATCGTTCCTATAATAAGGCCTCCCATTATCTCTTCTAAATGATAGTTTTGTTCTGTTTTTGCACATAAAATTACGGGTTTTATATATTAATTCTACATTCTTACTACATAGCTGTATTTTGTTTCTATTTGTAGTGGATTTTCAGTTTATTTATTCAAGTTAACCAGGTATAAAAACACAGCATGTGAAAAGAGCAATATTACCTCCTTCCAATTGTTTAACTCTTAATTAACTTCTCTTTTTCAGTTGAATTAATTAGGATACACAGTAAAATGTAAATAACAGAAATTACAGTGAACATTAATGATGTTTTCCCCTCTTACTGCACTGGATGATCTTTCGCTGGTTTCCATTAAACACAATGCTGGCTTTAGGCTGAAAATTTGTTGTCTTTTCCTTACTAAGTGCATTTTCAGCAACACTGGTAATAATCACATTTTTACCATTTACATTTTATAGTATGATAAATTATAATAGATTTTCTAATATTAAAATATCTGTCTATTCCTACATTAGTAATTAAGCTTCCCTTAATTATTATGTGTTTTGATTTATGTTTATTTCTATCTGCTAATATTTTATTTAAAATATTTACATTAATATTGATAAAATAATTTATCAATAGCTTTATGTTTCCTTTCAACCTTTCAAGATTTTGTATACATTTCTTAATGATTGATATTGTTTTTCAGAGAGTTAAAACTGAATTCAGATAATGTTTCTTTTTAGGGAATATAATAATTTTACTGCAAAATCATTAAGGGAACATGATACCAGACATATACCACTGTAAATATGGAGAACATAAAACATCTGACCATTAAGTCCACAGTCTTGTCCTAGAGAGAGTTCTAGATACCTCATTGCTGACTGTCACCAGGGTCACCTTCGAGGTGCTTCCTTGGAGATGCTGTGCACCGATGCCATGGCCTCGTCCATCCTTCAAGCACCTTTGGAACTCTTACTAGAATGGCCAACAGAACTTTTGTCATATTAACCTTGATGCCCAAAATGTCATAAAAATGTCTTCTTTTCAATATTTTCTTTATCTCTGAGTAAAGGAAAAAATGTTATTAGGGGCCAGATCAGGTAAGTCCACAGGGAGTTTCAAGAATGTTATTTCTTCACTTGCTAAAAAACCCCCTCATGGATGGCACCATGTGAGCTGGGACAGTGTCATGATGCAAACAAGACACACACCTTTCTCCTGCCAACATTTTCAATTAACATTTTCCTGTGTCTCTATTGATGTTTAATTTGGTCTGCTATATTTCTCATCACTAGCTGACAATTTTGAGGCACAATTTGACAAATTTTTATAATTTTTTTGGTCAGTTCTGCTCATTACTGGCTTGCTAACATCCCTTCATCAGTGACATTTCCCGCCCCCTCAGAAAGGTGTTTAATCCATTTGTACCCTGCCGTTTTCATCATGGTATTATCCCCAGAAACTTGCACTAACATGTCCCTGGTTTCACTTCCACTCTTGCCAAGTATAACAAGAATTTTACACATGTTTTTTCATTGCTCTTATTCAGGGTCTGCCATTTTCACAAAAGCACCCTGAAATACTCAACACTAACAATGGACACCACCCTACAGGATGCCACCGAATGTTGACGTGAACACAGCCGTGAGACACCGATATACCAAGGTATTTAAATCCTATGGAGCTGTTTGTACAGTGCTGTTAACATAAGCACACAGTGGCAAGATCTCAAATTTATTTGGCTAGACTTTATATAAGCTAAAATGCTCAAACTAACCCCAAAATATATTCCTTACCAAAACATACTGGGCTTCATAAAAATAAAATTAATTTATTATCAGTTATTTATTCAGTTAAACTTCTGCAAATGCCACAATGGCATTCAACAATAAACACTTATTTTTCCTCATGATTGTACTTGTTAGCTGTGAAATTTCTGCCGATCTAACTCAGCCCAATCTTCCACTAGCCATTGTTCAGTTCAGCAGTGTTGTTAAAATGACTGCCTTGCCTCACGGATTTAGTGGTTGTTGAGTCTCCAGCTGTTGCCCTGGGTAGAGTGCAGGGGTCACAGCTCACAGCAACCTCCGACTCTTGGACTCAAGCGATCCTCTTGCCTCAGTTTTTTCTATTTTTACTAGCGATAGGGTCTCGCGTTTGCTCAGGTTGTTCTCAAACTTGTGAGCTCAAGCGATCCACCTGCCTTGGCCTCCCAGAGTGTTAGTAGAGATTGTCATTTCTCTAATGACAACTGGGATGACTTAGCTCTGTTCTCCCTGTTATATCATACTGAAGTCATTTTGCCTGGGACTTATCTCATAGTTGAATCAGTTGCTTCAAGGCAAGGAGCTGCAATAACTGAGGTTTATTTAGTCCTAGGCTTGGAACTGGCACACTGTCACTGCTGACATATTTTATCACAAAAATGTCACCATACCTACCTAGCTAGGGAGTACTGAAATAGCCCTCAGTCACGTGGTAAAAGTAACTACGATGTTACATTTCAATGACCAGTTAGGTTGGTATTAAAACAAAATAGCATGACAGAAGACAAAGAAGCACTCTTCATGTGGAAGACAGGATATAAAAATACTTATATACCAGATAGTACAGTACTTGTACCAACATTTATGTTGTCAAAGCTAAAGGAATCCATTTTTTTTGTTAAATTTACTTACATCACGTATGTTAGTATCTGGTTGTCATCACCTGATGGTCAGTGGTCCCTATATAAATATGGTACAAACGTATTTTGCCTCTTATTTCCCATTTTATCTCATTGTTAGTTATATCCTTCATATCTTTTTAGAGAAAACAATATTCCCCATGTATTTTATTTCTGTAGTTCACTTGCTTGTTTTTAACTGATGTTTGTGTATCATAAGTGTTCATATTTTCACCCACTCGTTTTTACTTTTACTTTTCTAGTTATTAATAACTGCCTTCAATTCTCATCATGAGTCCTAATTTACCCATTTCTTCAGCATATAAAATGGGTTTTTAAGTTTTTACATTTTTAAAACATAAAACTTACTATCATTACCCTTTCAATTATAAATATGAAACATATTCTTGGACTGATGGACCATCAGTTCATTCAATTTTAGCAACTATAACATCCCCACAAGGTTTCGCAGAACTACTACGTGGATCACTATGGAAGTTTGGAGACAAACTATACTATGGACATGTCTCCCTTCCCACCCACACAGTCAACAGTGTCCCCTGTGATTCATTTGTGCAAGTTTTCACTTGCTCAGGTTATCAGTGTTGGTGGGAGGGCTTCATTCATTAATTCATTTGGATTTTACATTTCTTGATTTTTGTTTCTCTCAAAACTTTCATAATGACCAATATATCTTCACCATGAAGTGTGATGAGTTTTCCCAATTAAAACATGAGCTTCATAGCATTTTTAATCTTCTAAGGAAAACATTATAGTGATGATGATTACGTTGGCAAGCTTTTTTGTATTTTTCCCTATAGTATCGCAATCAATTTGTTGACTACTTCTTTCAAGTCATTTGTCTGCACCTCTCAGGTCATGATTTTAAAATTTTCTTCTGGATTTTATGGAATGGTTACTTCAGAGCATCGGAGGTCTTCTGAATCTGACTGTTTCATTTTTTAGTAAAACTAACAGACAGATAGATGAACCATCTGTCAGTAGTCTTGATGTCAACATAAACTGTAATAGTGGGCTGATTTTTTTTTTAATATGAACCACATTTTTTCAAGGTTAAGATCCATCTCATGAAATTTATCAGACAGCTTTTGCCCTAAATGTCCTCAGTAATTAACTTGAAATTCTAAGAACAGTTTCATCGCTCTGTAAGGATTACCTCAAAAATACATCCCTTGAAGCTATCAGATGCAATTTTGGTTCCCAGGGTCCTTGTGGCTAGGGTTTTCTCTCTACCTCTGACGTGTTGAACATGACTGATATTTTCATACTATACCACTTTGTCTGAGAAAATGGACACTTTATTTGAGGCTCCTTTTTTGTTGCCTTTAGTACGAGCTTGTTCTTTCCAGCAGCCATGGTGCTGCTTAGGGAGCCTGAAGGGAAGTATTTATTCTTTTTTGGATAAGATCTATATGAAAAACATTTCTGAAAATCTTGACTTATAAAATCATTCTTTAGTAGAGTTTATGGGTAAAGTATAACTTATATAGATATAAAATTTAGGTTGCAATTTGTTTGAAAGATCTTTTAGATATTTCTCTATTTGGAGTTTAGTGTTATGGGAAACATCTGTATCCTGTGAGAGTCTGTTTTTCATATGTGACATGATATGTTTGCAAAATCAGCCAAGAAATTCTTCATTTCTAAGATGTTTATTTAGTAAAATATTTTAGATAACTTACCATAATTGGTCAATTTTCCCAGAACATAGTGTGTTTTTTACATACTTAACTTTAAAGCTAACATACACTGAGCATTTGCTTTGTGAAGATATTGTTTAAACATTTTATGTAAAGTAAATCATTTAATTAATTTAAGCTCTAACCCTAAGTAAGAATAAATATCACCACTATTTCAGATAACAAGTGGAGCAGAGAGGTTATACAAGCAAACCGTTACTGAAATTATTACTTATACATACTAAAGCCTTGCATAAACCTACGTGCTTTGGAAATGGTTGATGTAATTTTTCTTTTATTTATTAAAATCCTCTCAATTGTATCTCTAAGTGGTATTCCCTTCTACAATTTTGGTTTTATTTGTGGATTAGCAGTTGACTTATCTTGGCCTTCATTGTCTATTTTCTGTACCAATTATTGTTTACCTAGTTATTTTATTTCAAAATATTGAGAAAGTACACATTTTGTATATTGTCTAAGGCTGAAGACAAGGCTTTCGCTGTGCCCATCACTAAAATATTGTTCATTGCACCTGACAGGCAAGATTGTATCCCCAACCCTCTCTCAACCTCTCCTCCATTTTGTCTTCCAATATGCTTTATGTCTCCTGTGCCCATGTTTCCCATCACTTAGCGTCTACCTATTAGGTTATCAGTGCTTGCTTTTCCATTCCTGAGATACTTTCCCAAGGACAACAACCTGCATCCTTTATGAACATAGATGTATAAACCCTCTACAAAATAGTAGGAAACTGAATTCAACTGCACACCAAAAAGAAAATTTACCCTGATCAAATGGGTGTCGTCCCAAGGATGTGAGGGTTGTACAACATATGTAAATCAATAAACATGAGTCACTATTCCACATAAACAGAATCAAAAACAAAGATCGCATGATCACCCTAATAGATGCAGAAAAAAGTATTCAGTAAAACCCACCAGATTTTCATGATTCAAGACCCCTCAGCACTTGAGGCATAGAAAGAACATACCTCAAAATTATAAAAGCCACGTATGAAATGCCCATAACCAACATCATACTGAATGGTGAAAAGTCTAAACCATTTTCCTAACAAACTGGACTACGATGAGGATGCCCACTGACATCAATTATTTTTTTTTAATTTTCTCTGTACATATCCATGTGTTTATTTGGTTTCCACTTTTTGCCTTCACAAAATTAAGAAGGCTTAAAGTTTAATAACAATAACAATGTTTAAGATAAGTACTAGAAACAAAAACCTCATAAAGAACGAATGAAGATATATACATGCAGAAAAGAAATCAGACAACTACTGCAATGAAATATAGAGCAATAATAATAATAACAATGCAAACAAGTCACATTCACATTGTCAGATAAGAGTATGTCTATCATAGAGTGCTTTGACTCTGAGGTTCAGCATGGAGTCATCAGTTAAATTCTTTTTTTTGATTTTTCAAGTCTCAAAAAATAGACAACTAATATTTATAAATAAAAATGGAAGATAATTTCAAAAAACAGATCATGCTAAATCTTATAGACAATAGAAAAAGAAAAAATACTTCAAAATCATTCTAATTCTTCTGGATATACCTGCTATTAAAATTGGAAAAAATAAATTATTATAAAGGGAAATTACAAACATATTTCACTTATAAATGAGGATGCAATATCCTAAACAACATATTAACAAGTTGAATTAAAAATTAATCTTCATATAATGTACCTTGGTCAAAATTAAATCCAATTTATGTGAGAATTAGTTACATTTTCTTTTCTTTTTAATTTTTTCTTTTTCTTTCCCACACTCCACCCTCCTCCTTCTCTCTATAGAGCAGACCGAGAGACTGACATCACTTTTATTCAATATAGTGCGGCAAATCCTAGCAAGAGCAATGAGGCAAGTGAAAGAAATAAGTGCATGGGAATCAGGAAGGCGGTGGCCAAAATATCCCTGTTGGCTGATGATGTGATTTTGTATCTAGAAGACCCCACAGACTCACCACAATACTCCTACAACTGATACTTTCAACCAAGTTTTTGAAACGTTTATGAAACTTCTAAAATTTCCATTCTTTTTATTTGCTATTTTCTATTATTTTTCTCTCAGATTTTAGTGTATCTAATCTTTTTGTTCTCTTTCATATTTTTTGTCTTCATTTATGTGATTTTTTTCCTTCTACCTCCTGAGACTTCATTGTCAATAGTTTTGTTTGTTCGTTTGTTTGTTTTAACATCTATTTATTCCTATTTCAATTTGGGCCATTATATTTTTATTTTTTATCCTTTCTTGACAGAATCAAATAATTTGTTTTTAATTTTGTAAATATAGCAAAAATTTCAGTTATAATTTGTGTTTGTTCCATGACAATCTTTCTCTGATGAGAGTTTATCTCATAGACTATTAATACACATGGAAGTACCAGCTGTGAAAAGGTGACAAAATGTGAGGAATTAAGGAATGTTTTAATAAGCAAATTATATCTGTTAAGTGAGCAGGTTCATGCTGCAGTGTAAACAATTCTAGAAAGAATTATGGTATAGTGAAGTAGTTAGTCTTATGAGGTTAGGAAAGCAAATATATCTCAAGGTAGGGAGAAAATGATATCCAAGAGAAACGGTCACAAAACAGGACTTGAGATGCAAGCAACAAGATATTAATATTCTTGCATAAAACTTTTATGGTTTTATTTAAGAGTGACAGAAAAGCTTATAGAATGTTTTCAGCAAGTGAGTATGTTTTGAAAATATCACTCTGCCTTGTGAGTGAAGATTAATTTAGAGAAACATAAGAATCTATGGGGGAGAGGTAGGAGGAGTCTATGGCACACATAATAATTCATGGTAATTTTCTAATGGTCATCCACCAGACTTACTAGGTGTAGAATATAAATGTCTTAACACAATAACTAAGAAAATGCCTTGAAGGCTATGTTAACCAGTTTGATGAAAATATTTCAAATTGTATATAAAACCAGCACATTGTACTACCCCAAGATTGCATTAATGTACACAGCTGTGATTTAATTTAAAAAAATCGAAAAAAAAAATCAAAGTCTTAACAGAAAAAAAATGAAAAAGGAAAGAGACTTTGTGTCTAATAAACAGCATACCTAAATTAATGTTCAATGAATATTACTTTTCCTGTGGTTGCATTTGAATTCATCTGTACTGATATCTTTAGTCTTTTATCAAAACATTACAATACAAGAAATCATAAAGTTAAATTATGCTGAAATCCAACCCTTTCAATACGCTGTAACTTGGTTTCTTGACCTTCTCACATTGGGATTCTTGGCTATCGTGTCCTTAACAAATGGTTCTCAAATACACTGTTGCTACTTACGAGCTCTGAAATAATAGATTAAACAACTGAGATTCTCAGTCTTTTTATAACTGTTATCAAGAGAAAATGATTAATGAGAATTATATATGAAATTCTGAACAGTGTATACGACGAATTTTAAGTATCTAATAGACAACTAATTTTATTTGCTTATGAAGAAACTGTTAGATAATGTGATTATTAGAGAGAAAATTGGCCAGTAGGTTCAGAAATTTTGAATTTTCATTCAAAGACTTCCATGCCATCACTTCTGAACTCCTGGCTGTGACATTCCAATCAGCTTCCATCTTCACATAGCATTTTGTTTATTTTGACACAGCTGCTTCCCTCACAACAAAACCTTTGTGGTTACATTAGGCCTGTCTAGATAATCTAGGATTATCTTCCTAATTTAATATGCTTAACTTAATCACATTCACAAAGTCCGTTTGATGAGGTGATGTAATACATTTACAAGTTACAGAGATTATATGACTTGGGCATCTTTGAGATGGGGGTAGGGGCAATATTCTGTCTGCCGCACACTCCAAAGCCAATCTGATTCACTCTTTCAGCACCTCATGTAGGCTTCTGAGAAAGCTATTACTTGCTTGTGGTGTAAAATGTGAGATGTTAGGACAAAAGGAAGCCAGATATATGTTAATTAGATAACACTGATTTTTGGAGAAAACTAGTTTCTCTGAATAAAACAGAACATAAATTTTTAAAATAATAAGAAGCAACTTGCAATATTAACCAGAGCAACTTTTTCAAATGAGATCCCATTACTCATTATGGGATCTTTATATATTGATTTGTGGAAGTCACTTTAAAACTGTATAATATATTTACTGTATAATACTGATCATGTAAGCCTCTCTGCATTTACAATCAAGGCCAAGCACGTTCATGTTTTAACACAAGCCAACTTAACACTAGAAGAAATGAAGAATATGCTGCTTTTTTTTAATGCCGTGCTATACAGTCTTTTAACTGTGACTTCATTCTTGATGAAAACACCTATGCCACCATAGCATTCTTCTTTAAGCTGTCAGCGTGTCTTTTATTTTAATGGGTGCTACTTATTTGACGTATTATGGATAGATCTCTGATTCTAGTCAACAGATTTTGGAATAAAGAATTCGATACTTAATTTAATATTTATTTATTAAGTATTTGCTTTATATATGATGCTATACTGATTCTATATTTTTGTCTTAATACAAATGAAGCACATGAAAGTGAACATAAGGTTAAAAAGTAATAAAGATTAAGCCTAAGTACTTTTTCATTAGCTTAAGAATTTCCTGGGTGGTGCCTGTGGCTCAAGGAGTAGGGGACCGGTCCTATATACCAGAGGTGGTGGGTTCAAACCTGGACCCGGCCAAAAAGTGCAAAAAAATAATAATAATAATTTCTTTTTTTATTATACACTGTTTTTGATAAGAAAGTAGTGGAAATATTCATATATTTATCAAAACTAATCCAGCCCCAGTGTATTCATTTATTTAATAGTTGTTTTATAGTTCTGTTTTTATTATTTATTTTAACACATTTAACCATCTAACTGAATTTGATTCATTGATTTCTATAATCTGCTTTTCTTTATCTGTGTGTATTGATTCAGTCATTATAAGCCGAAGATTAACAGAAATTTGGCCAACTATCTGTCAACCTGATCATGAAAGATAACATAGTTGATTTTTGTCATCTTTGGTCACAGAACCATACGGCAGTTTGCAATGACATTTTATTTCGCCAATTTTTACTGTCACTTCACAGAACAAGATTATTTTAAATCAAGCCCAAGAAGCTTTAATGTAATATGACTGAAATATAACATGTGAAAAAATGTCTCTAAGTGAATGATGGAAGAATAACTAGAACTTAAGAAAAAGTGACTATCTGGAAATTTAGAGTCATAACTGGAAGAATTAAAGAGAATATTATAAAATATGAAAATGGTCTGCAAAAAATAATATGACTTGAATATTTTTCTAGATATCTAAAAATACAAATATTAATTGCTTCAAAAATATAGTAGAACCTCTGTAACCTGAGCATCCAAGGGACTGTAACAAACTGGTCAACCTATGAATGTGGTCAACATAAAGAACTATGTCTATTACATTGATATGTACATGTGGTGCATGTCTGGTCTATGAAAATTAGGACAGCTTAAGGACATGGTCAGTGTAGGAAAGTGGTTTATTAGGAAGGTTCTCCTGTATATGTAAATCACTTTTTCTATATGGACAAAGAGAGATAATTAATATGGTTACAGTGACTTATACTTTAGAAGAATTGTTTTCCTACTGATACCACTGTTGTTTAATGTAATTAATCAATTGGCATGTATTGAAGGCTGAAATGAATTTTAACTAGAATTTCTAAAATAGATGTATTATTAAAATGAGATTCTGCTACCCCTCTAAAATTTATTCTTCATGGCTGTAATTTTTACTCTCTCAGCTGTTCTGGTTCATTTTACTCTTAATTTAAAGGAGTTTCAATGCTGATAAAGATAAAACAATAGAGTAAGATTGAACATCCTTTCTCAAATAACTTAGAAAACCATAAAGAGCCAACAACAATGATTTAAGTTCAATGGCTAGCAGGAAGTGAGCAAATTTTGCCCTTGAAAGAGGAGAACAAAGTGAACTCTAAAATTGCATCAATGGACAACATGGAGGCAGTCTCCCAGCCACAGCATAAGTGGAACAAATATAACATGTAAGAGTCTTGCTATTTTGAAGAGATTGAGTTGGAATTTGGAGAATTCAATATGACTTGAATTTGTGTACTGAGGCAGAGATGTACTAAAAGGCACCTTCATTGATTAGAACAATGTTCATCTTAAGTCATTATATGAATACTGAGTTGCCTATGTGTGATTGGAAACTAAGGAAGGGTGGCGCCTGTGGCTCAGTGAGTAGGGCACCAGCCCCATATTCCGGAGGTGGTGAGTTCAAACCCAGCCCTGGCCAAAACTGCAAAAAAGAAAGAAAGAAACTAAGGAAAAGATAAAAGTCAACTAGACAGTGGGCAGGACAATTCACAAATTTCGCACAGACTAGAATAATTTTTGTTTTCATCAGTCAGGTTAAATGGTCTTTGTAATACATGGAACAGTAGTTAAAATCTGCAGAAGGGTATTACCTTTTTAATGGCAATAAATAACCTCATTGTTAAAGCCTGCCCTGCATCTATCCTTTATCAAACTGAAAATTAAACCATGAAAAGATGCAGCTGGTCCCATTAGCTTAAATTCATTGTGGAGTAAAATCTATTACTACATAAAGGGTGACAACAAAATCTATCAGGGACAATCTAATTGATAATAGTAGACAGTTAAATATTGCTATGCATTAAAATGAAAATTTAACTTATAACTAAGATAAAAAAATCAATTACTAGAACAGAAATAAGAGGAAAAAAGAAACTATCAGATAAACATTCTAAAATAGCTAGCATAAATTTTCTCCGAATGTTAATAAAGATATAAGACATAGTAAGAATAGTACTAAAAATCTGATATGAAATGTTTAAAAAAATACAATATTTGAAATAAACACTCTGAATGAGATTAGCAAATAAGTAGACTTTGCAGAATAAAATATCAATGAAATGAAAGATAAGCCAAAAAAAACAGTACCTAGCAAATGGTACACAAAAGATAAAGTACTGAAAATAACCTTTTTTAAACCACAGAAATCTCCAATAAGAATTACTTTAACAGTTCCCTAACAAGTCTCACTATATCCAGTACTTTTGGTCTCCTAGCTGTTGCCCACAGTTCAGTCTGTTTGATTTTACTAAATTGAAAACATGAGTATGTCCCACTACTTACTGTAGGTTTCCATGTTTTTTGTGATCTGGCTCCTGTTTACCTGTCCCATTCAAGGACCGCTCCCCACATTGCTAGTCAGCTTGTCCAGTGAACAAAAGTTCTCTGAAAAGGATTTGAGTGAAAGAGACTTTATTTTTTCAGCAAACAGTGTGCAAATAAGTGAGATACAGCCTTCAAAACAAGAGGAAGGGTTAGGTTTTATGGCAAAAGCTCTTGTTGAAGGTTTCCAATTAGCTCAAATTGAGAAACAAAATCAGCACAAACTCTATCTTTATCAATATTTAAAAACATCCAATAAGAAGAAAAAAGTAAAGAGGAAGAGACAATATGCAGGATGACAGTTGACTTTGGCCAGAAACACTGAAACCTAAAGGTTAATGGAATGGGATTTTTAAAGTATTGAAGGAAAACTGTCAAGCCTGAAATTTTTACCTAAGTTAATACATTTCAGAAAGGAAAGAAAAATACATTATTTTCCATATAAACAGAATTTGGGAAATTCGTTGCTAACACACGTTGCATAATTAATTTTAAACAAAATTATTTAAGCAGAGGAGAATAATTATATATAGAAATTTGGATCTTCATAAAGTTATTAAGAGTCCTAAAAATGATATGTATGGGTATATATAAGACTTTTAAAATCACCTTGAAATATTTAAAATATGGTCTTATATACAAAGCAAAAACAGTAATAGTATATAGTGGGCTTTATAATATATTTAGGCATACAGTTTGTAGCAAAAATAGTGTGATGTGTGGAAAAGGAGAAAACGAAGAATCCTAACTCTATTACTATTTTTATGATATAATTTTCTTTACATATGCCTTTCCACTCATCAGATCATAACATTCCGAAGGGTAGAAAGAATAGGATCTAAGATACACAAAGGAAAGTGTTACTTTAACCATTTTGTTCACCACTATTTTACTAGAACTTCTGGGCATTCAGTAAATGCTAAATTTCTGAATGAATGTATTTTGTCATCTTCCAAGGCTCATAGCACCTAAGAAAATTGTCTGTTTCAAATAAATTAACCTTCTGAACTTAAAATACTTTGGAATTTGCATGTGTGACAATAATTATTGGCCATAAACAATCACAGCAAAGGCGGTTGTTATTGTGACTATTTGAGACATTGTTCTAAGTGCTGTAGGATTTAACATATTTATTGTTTACAGTGAAACTCTGAAATAAAATAATATTGTTATAATCATTTTTCTGATGAGGAAAGACAACTACAGAGAAGTTAATTGTTTTATTTGAATCAGATAGCTATGAAGTGGTAAAAGCTCCATAGAAATGCAAGCGATCTGACTTTAGAGTCTAGAGATGCGTCATCCTAAACATTATTCTACCCAGCCCACTATTCCAACATAAGGTTTGCAAAAGAAGGCAGGAAAAACACAAGTTTAAATGTTGCAGTGTTGCTCTTTAGTGAATTGCATATGATTTGACGTATTTTCAATGACTGATTCAGAAATGAACTGAAGTAGAATTTAAAAATAATATTTCATCTTCCATTCAGAACATAACAGCATGTATTTCTTTTAAAAAGAAGAGAAACTTTATAAGAATAAATAGAATTAAGGGTAAAATTTAAATTACATATAATTTAATTTTTCATTTGCACAAAAGTTGATTCTCCTTTCACTTTCTACTCAGTTTGGTACAGAATTTGCTTTGCAGAGCTTTCCCAGCAGGTAAAAGCGTTACTCGGTTGTATTCTAAGACATATAAGTGCCTGGTGTAGTTTGGACTATGCGCGCCAAGGGATGTTTTCAATATTTTTTCCCTTCAATAGGTAATTTGGCATAATTATAGAAATCATTTTTATGCAAGTCACCATAAGTAAATTCACAAGAGTTTTAGTCATTCACTCCCTTTACTATACTTCTAAGAAAATACTCATTTGATTCTTTCCAAGTTATAACACTGCACAATCTTTTTTCAAATGGTTGCTTAGAGAATAGCCAAGTTGAAATATATTTATGTTTTTATCAATAATTATTTAATATTATACATGTGCTATGTATTTCTCTATTCATTTTACTTAAAGCACTAAACACGAATACCCTTGTGGAATAATGGGAAGTACCTTGTTGGGGAATTAACAGCAAGTCCTAATTTATAATGTTTTCAAACTTTTCTGGTATACTACCTTCAACCAAGATTCTATCAAGATTCTATAAATATCAAGATTCTAACATGGAGGCTCGGCGCCTGTAGCTCACCTGACCTGGTGGGTTTGAATCCAGCCTGGGCCTACCAAACAACCATGACAACTACAACCAAAAAATAGCTGGGCGTTGTGGCAGGGGCCTGTAGTCCCAGCTACTTGGGAGGCTGAGGCAAGAGAATAGATTAAGTCCAAGAGTTTGAGGTTGCTGTGAGCTGTGATGCCACAACACTCTACTGAGGGTGACAAAGTGAGACTCTGTCTCAAAAAAAAAAAAAAAAAGAAAAGAAAAGAAAAGAAAAAGATTATAACATGGAGCTGCTAAAGATGAATTTGGGACTAGATGAGCACAGTTAACTAGTGCAACCCTGTTACAAGACAGGACAAGCCACTAGCATAGTACATTCTGAAAATTACACATACATTATTTCAAAGACCATGGTTAAGTATTAAGAAGAACAAATACAAGAAAATGAGCAAGTTAGGAAGAAGCAAAAGAGACTGAAGAAGAGACACCAGCAATAGAAATGATAGGCCCAAGAATGCAGTGAAACAAATGTGAGAGGAGAAGGTAATTTGAAAGTTGTATCCAACTGAGAAGCTCTGGCGATACACTGAGAGCGAGCCTGGTGAACAGGAGAGGACAAGGTTTTATTAGGAATAGGAAATGGAGCAAACAAGTCATTATCCATGGGCTCCCTAGTTACGGAAAGCAGGGCCAATGATTCGTTTGTGATTATTTTTGTAATGCACTGCACTACCCATTACTTTAGAAGAGAAAACCTTTGCTTTTTCACAAAAAGACAGAAAAGATACCTGCAGGGCTTCTTTATTAATGTATTTCTGAGGGATAACAAAACAGAACAAAAGAAAACAAAGACAAAAATAAGTATCTACCTATTAGTTAAGGAGAATAACGTTCATGTTCTCTAAAATCAGTGATATTTATAAATATATTTGTGTGTATGCGTTTTAATTATGTCATATAGAACCAATGTAGATATCATCTCATACATTATTGAGTATGTATGAAGAATTTAAAATGGTACAGAGAGAGACGTGAACACACACACCCATAATTGTTCAGTTATTAAGTCAGGCACTTTGAAAAACTTTGTGCTTATAACTCCTTCCAATAAAGCTTCTAAGGCTTGGCCTACTGTCATCACAGTTCACAAATAACCACACCGAGAATGAGAGAAGTGATTTGAAAAAATCTTGCAGAGCCAGTCAGAGACAGCGCCCACAGTTTTAACTAAGTGCCAGTTGCAGAAGTGGACCCAATGCTGTGACATAGTCCACTTGGTTTCATACGGCATCATTAGTTCATTTATTCATTCTACAAACATTTACTGAAGAACCAATATTGATGAGGCACCAAACCAGAACTGAAAAATACAAATTTCAATAGGGCAACATTATATATCAGATGCACTCCAGTAAGTATTGAGCAAGTACCTAAAACTTAGAGAAAATGCTTCAGAATAAAAGGAGCAAACACTATCCCAAGCCAGGAGCAGATACGCAGCAGACACGTGGAAAGGAAGCAGACCAGTTTTATAGATTGTTGTAGAATCCACGTGTGAGCTTGCTAAAAGCTTGGGGAAGTGTTGAGCTACTGACAAAGGAGAGAGCAATTAGACTGTGGTGATGAATTCTGGAGGCTGATGTGGTCAGGCATAAAAAGTGGAAAAAATGCAAGCCTAGGATATGAGCCTAATATGTTGCCGTGAAGCTCTACTAACTTTGCTTTGAATGTCAAATCACTTTTCATTTCCACACCAAGGTCAGTGGACTAAAGCATCATTGGAGTGGTGTTTGACCACATTCATCTCCTTCAAACTCAGGGGATGACCGGTCTTAGATCTCACTAACAATGCCCAAAGATGCTTAAATTGCCTTTTATGTCACGAGAAGAAGATGTTCTCACTTAGAAATAATATAGAGCCATGCCTGGAGAGCTATTTCCAGGATTTGTTATCTTAGGGAACATGACAGACTAACAAAATTTGGTGACCAGATAAAGAAGGAACACAAAAAACTCCCATACCCTGCAGAATATACGCATGACAGTAAGTAAAGTAATTCTTTATCATTTGTTTACTATTGATTAGCTCAGTTAGACCATCACCTGCAATGCAACTTTCAGGTGCTGCAATAGCCAAGAATTAAGAATTCTAATTAGAAGTACCGTTGAGTCAGCAGTGAACGCGCAAGGCCAAGGTAAGCTAATACAAGAACTTTTTATTAAGGCATAAGTCACAGGCTGACCTGCTTCCAGCTATACCCAGGGCAAAGTGATGCTGCAGCTAAAATCCTGACAAAGCATGTCAAAGGTCCATCTGACAGTCCTAAGCAAGCTGATTCTAAATAGAGGCACTTTTCAAAACAGCAAACTTTGAGGTTGCTGTGAGCTGTGATGCCACAACACTTTACTGAGGGTGACAAAGTGAGGGTGACACTGTCTCAAAAAAAAGAAAGAAAGAAAGAAAAAGAAAAGAAAAGAAAAAGATTATTACATGGAGCTGCTAAAGATGAATTTGGGACTAGATGAGCACAGTGAACTATTACAACCCTGTTACAAGACAGGACAAGCCACTAGCATAGTATATTCTGAAAATTACACACACATTAATTTGTAGTAAACTTCCTTCCAACGTTCCTTGTAGTAAACTTCTTTAAGATGTTATTTCACATTAAGCCACTTTTATTCTACTTAATTTACAATTATCAATGCAAATATCAAGGTAGATAAATGAGAACATAGTATGCAACAAAGTCTGGGGGATTTTTTGTTTGTTTCTTTTTGTTTTTTTAGGCCAGGGCTCGGCTTAAACCTGCCACCCCTGGTGTATGGGGCCGGCGCCCTACTCCTTGAGCCACAGGCGCCACCCGGGATGTTATTATTATATATTTTTTTCAGAACTGTGTGAAAGAAATTCAGAAAATAAGTGTTAAGGGATAGAAAGTAGGTGGCCATAAGGAAATGCTGGGGGAATTAATAACAGCAGAAAAATCGAAACAAGGTAGATAGATTTGAGTGCAAAAAGTTTTAGTATTACAAATGATTAACTGTTAGTCTGCAGCGCCCTCAAGAAAATGTGTTTGTTGTTTACAATATTACCTTTGTTGGCTTCATTAATGTTTAAAGGGAATTTACTGGAAATGAGAAAAAATCATTTAAGAAACTTTTTTCCAAGTAGTTTAACTTATTCATTACTTTTTTTTCTTTCTCTTTTGAAATCATTTTGATAGCGGAAAGCTTGCTTATAGAGGAAAGCTTTATTTAATATTGCTTTATTTTAAGTGAAATCTGGATCATTCTGCCAGTTCCTTGATAAGCTCTTATTTCACATTGGCATGAGAAAACAACTTTTAAAGGAAATCCAGATTTGCTGATATTTAAGTAATATGTATTAATAGCAAAAAAAGTCTTACATTTACAGAACTTAGACCTTTCTTCCCCTCCATATGTTTCTCTCCTCTCTCCATATCTATGGAGATTTACGGACAATTTGATGGGTGTGAGAAATTTAATATACATATTGTACACACAATATGTACATATAATGTGTGTATATATATATATATACACTCACACGTGTGTGTACAATATGTGTATTAAATGTCTAACTATAGGTATAATTACATATATTAATTTAATTTAATTTAGCATGTAAATAAGGCATCTTTCTTATTATTTACCACTCTCAAATTGAATTTTATGACTTTAGACATATTACATGCATTCTTTAATTTATACCTTAAATAGTGAGGACTCCAGTCTCTGACTGACCAAAGTCAAAATGTGGAGACAAAAAGTCTTCGAATTTGTCCAGCGTCCTCATCAGTACCCGCTGCTTTATTTCTCACGTTAAAGTTGTGCTGAAAATGAAATGAGGCAATGTCTCAGGACTGATTATTGGTGACATGATTTGGCTTCTCCTTTTCCACATATACACTAAAATCCACTCTGAATTCATCTAGCTTTTGCCTGTCCAAATTTAAACTTTGAACAATTTTGGAAATTACTTTTAAAGGTTTTCTATACTTGTTTATTTTTTTTTCCCCAGAATTATTTTTACATTTTAAAGCACTCCTGCACCAAATATATCAAATGTCCTCATGGCAATATGTTAAAAATGTGCTGACCACTTTATGATTGTGTTTTGTTGTTAGAACGTGGCTCACGAATGCATATGTCAAATTTTTTTAGATGTATGATAGATGACAAAGGATGAAAAGAAGCAAACATTTGCCCCTTTTGACAGAAAAACAGTATCTAGGAAAAAAAAACACAGGGCGACTAAAATGCTTATAGAAGGAGCTACTCCAAAGGCATTTTCTGTGAACGCAATCTCAGTCCATCTGACAACCGGACGATTTGATGCGTGTGAGAAATGTGAATTTCATCTTGTTACATTCATCTTTCTTGTGTGTGACTCAAACATAGAACAAGGGATCAGGTGACACTGTGTAGTCATTTACGCACAGATAGCACTAGCCCAATTTATCTACATTTTTGCTTAACTAAAAGTGACAATCCAGTGGGGAATAAAGAAAAACAAAGAATGACCTTCGGTTACTGCATGTTTTAATTCATGAAATTAAGCAGTCTTCATGTTTTCTTAGATTAATAGTTTTCATACGCACTACTGGTCCTTATTTAGATGCCATGAAAGATATAATCTGTACAGTATACAGTACTGGAAGAAATTAGCATGTGAGTTTTGCCATCACTACAACAAATGATTGAAGTGTTTCCAGAAGCCTCCTGACACAGTGCTCAGATTTAATAATAGTGTTGTCAGGTCTACTCGACTTGGAGAAGGTATCACAAGGAGACAGATTTCAGAAACATTCTAGAAGTCCCCATGAGGGCCTGGAAAATTATTTCAGTGCAGAATAAAGCTAAATCTTTCAGCATAGTAGAAAGATCTTTGTCATCCCAGAATACGCATGTGACTTCTTGGGATGGCTAACTATGTGACAACTTGACTGGGCTACAGGATGCCCACATGGCTTGGAAACATTACTTCTGGATGTGTCTGTGGAGGAAATTTTGAAAGAGACTGGTAACTTAATTGGTAGAGTAGAGGAGGTCTGCCCTGACCAGTGTGGATAGGAATAATTCAATTCATCAAGGGTTTAAATGCAAGAAAAGTGCAGAGGAAGGTTGAATTCACTCTCTGCATGAGGAAGTATTCCCATCTTCTGCTGTTGACACTCCTGGTTCCTCAGGACTTCAGATTCAGACTGAAATCTACACCGTTATCTCCTCCAGTTTTCAGCTCTTCAGGCGATCCCATTAATTTTCCTGGCTCTTCTGGTAAAAGCTGGAGATAATGGGTCTTCTCAGGCTCCATAATAATGGCAGCTGATAGCTTATAGCCTTATTGTAGTCATGCTCTCTCTATACAGATATAGATATAGAAAAAATAGGTATATCTATTTCTCTCTCTATGTATTATATATATATATACATATACATACACACATATACATGCATATATAAGTATATATGCATATATCTATTTATTGTGCTTCTCTGGCAAACCCTGACTAATATACTCTTCTTTCAAGGAAAACATGGAGAAATCTCTGTTACAAATTATGCAGTGACCTAGGCTATAATTGGCTATCACAAGCTAACCACAGATAAGATTCCTTAATATAATTTATTAATTTTTTTTTTTATTTTGGTCTCTAAATCTATTAGAGACTTCTCCATATCATTGCTTGAATGTTCGTGTGTGTCCATGTGGGTGTATTTCTCTTGATTTAGGGATGGAGCAGCATGCCAAGTAACATTTAAAAATCTTTCCCCCACGATTTCTTCAAATATATTTTACTACAACAAATTCAGAATGTGCCAATATAATAATTGTCAATAATTTTCAGAATTTATTAGTGGCTATCCACTGTCCTAAACTATATAATAAGTAAAGATTTCTTTTATAACAAGTAGAGATTCTGAATTCAAATTTTAAAATTAATTTATCTTTTGAAGTTATTTTTTTCTCATTTATATACATTTTTGAGGTAAAAATGGTACAGGCCTAGTAGTCTAGTCAGGGTTTTCAGGGTATTTTTCACTTGAGTACCATGCAGTGTATCCATTAAGATCTTTCTTATCATCTTTTCTCTTTCACACCCACACCTTCTTGAGTCTTCATTGCCTATCAGTCCACTTTTCTTTTCCATGTGTACACCTCTGTAACACCCATTTATGAGTGAGAGCATGTAACAATTAACTTTTTGTGTCTGGCTTGTTTCACTTAAGGTAGTAACTCCAGTTCTGTCTATGTTGTCATAAGGGACATGATTACATTCTTTTTGTGGCTGAATGGTATTCTATTGTGTCACGCATAACACAAATTCTTTATCCAATTATCTAATGATGGACACTTAGGTTGATTCTGAACTTTTGCTTTTGTGAATAGTGCTGTGATAAGCATGTGAGTTCAAGTATCTTTTTAACATATTGATTTATTTTCCTAAGAGTAGATACTCAGTCGAAGGATTGCTGGTTAAAGCACTAGTTCTTTTTTTAGTTCCTTGAGAAATTGCCACAGTGATTTTTATAGATGTTTTACTAATTTATATTCCCACCAACAGTATATAAGCATTTCTTTTTCTCTGCATTCTTACCAACATCTGGTATTTTTTTCTTGTTAATTATAACAATTCCTAATGGGGTAAAATGGTATCATTTTAGTTTTAATTTATATTTCTCTCTTAATTTTTAAACGAAAATTGTAAAACTTAAATTAACTCCTAAATATGTAATACCATAATAAATCCATACACACATTTGTATATATTTTATTGAATATGACTAGTGAGGAACTGAATAGATTTTTAACAAAACTTAGATATCAGATGACAAAGATACAAAAACAAATACCCTTATAATATCTGTTGTCATGATTAATCCCATATATTGAATATAATGGTAATCAGTGTTATCTGGAAATTTTATTTATATGATGTACAAGATAGTGAACATTCTGTTCAATAATTGAAGCAACAACTAAGCAAGAACTCTAAGAGACATTTCAAAATTGTCTTTGTATTCCACATGTGTTGCCTTTTTTTGTCTTGATTTTAATCATTTATAAAGCCTTTAAGCCTTTTTACTAAAAAGTGGATAGCACACATTTGCAGAGAAATACAGGAGGGTAAATCAATGCTTGAGAGGTGAACTAGACAAAAGAGACTTAGCCTCCCACTGTGAAGGAACCATCTTATACTTTGTAAAATGTTCTCAAAGCATGTACTACACATGTACCACTTTGCCATCTATCATTTTATTATCCCTTGTTATTTTCTCCCAATGTACCTAATGTTGTCTATATATTTTTTAGCTAAAGCAGTCAAGTAACACAGACATGTGGAAAACATCTATGCATAATTACATTTTCCTAAAAAGAATTCTGTGCAAAACCTCACTGGACCTTAATTCATCAAATAACAAAGGCCTATTCTCAGCATGTGTTAGACTAGAACAATGAATTATCCTGCCTCCAACAATTCTCAAAATTGTCATTACCGATTTGACCCTTCTAAAATGCACAATTATACCACACAATAGAAATATAGGGTGTTGCTTTCAGATGAAACACCTGTCAATATGGGATTTTCAGAAACACAAGATTTTTGAAAAGACTTCAAACGTTAATAATAAAAATTGAATATGTGGCATTGTTTGAACTTTTAAAAATATAATTGTGCATATCCTGCATAACAGTGATAATAATCTGAAAATAATAATAGTAAAATTGTATGGGTACATACACTAACAAATTATGGGAACTAACATTTGTAACAAGTCAAGGAAGGTGGAGGAAGAGAAAGAAAGTTCTGTCATTAATCTCAAGTATACAAAGAATATATCTGAGGGAGAGTTCACAGAACTGTTGAGTTTAGAATTCTCTGATCTGGTCTCAAAGGTTTCCGTCTTTATGATCTATCCAGGGCACCGGGGGAGGAGGAGGCTATGATAGTGGAGTAGCAGCATGGAAGCCAAAATCTCTACTCCACAAGACCTTTGTTTTCCATCAAAAACCCTTGTACACTAGTAAATGATTATCTCCAGGATATACTATGTCTTTAAGACAGAAGGGTAGAAGATAAAGGGAGAAATGTTACATTAAGTGTTCAGTTCTTTGCCTGATACTTTTATTTAAACAAAGCACACCTTTGTCAAAAGGTGACCCCTTCAGATTGACAAAAGGAAGCATTTATTTGGCAGTAGGACATTGCTTTGTTTCTTCTTTAACAAAATGTGAGCATCCGATTCATATCTCCTTATTGTATAATTCTGATAAAGCCCAGAGCAAAAGAAGCTCCTTCTGAGGTCTAGGTGAGAGCCTGTAACAGCTCTGGGACACCTCTCCAGTGGGCATAAGCAGGTGCTAAATGTTTCCGAGAAAACAGTGGATGGGAATAACACACCAAAAAGTTCACACTCACAGTTTGTAAGGAGAATTTCCTAGAGTTTCCAAGCAAGCCAAGGGAGGTTTTATGAATTGGACACTAATTCTTTTGACCTGCAGTGATTTAATCTTAGCTTTTTGAGGAGAGGAATTTGTTTGCTGAAATTCCTTTTACACTAATTTTAATTGCAGTAAAAATTTTATTAAAGTAAATATCATATTTGTGATTAAAGAATTATGTATCCTAAATTGTTTGTCTTTGTATAATCATAACTTCATCAAATTCTGTATTATTTCTCTTTGTTTAATGCCTACATAGATTTCTTGGGAAATTCTTATTTTATAACTCTTTACAATTATGTTTAAATGATGTGCTGTGAATTGTACTTCATGTTTTGATTTGACAATAATCATATGATTATCTTCAGATAACCTCAATGTAATTATTTTCTTACTTATGAATTAAACATCACTCATTAGTCTCAATTGCCATTTGGAAATAATTCATTGGCTTATACAAAATATAATAAATGAGTTTCAAATTTTACATATTACCTATATTCACTTGGATTTTTATGTCTATTAATAAAATTAAAACTTCTCTAGTTGTCTTAAAAAATAAGTGATCAGAAAAAGTATTACAATACTTTTTTGTTTTTCCTTTTCCCTTTGTATCTATTGGTTTAATTTCTCATCTTTTCTAAAAGGAATGGGTATTCATAACAATTTCTTAATACTTTTGCTTCCCCTTATAGTTATAATGGAGTCCAGCCCTTTAATTTTAGAGATTAGAGCAGAAAGGAAAATGAAAGTCACCAGTTCTCCTTGACATTTAGAAAATTATAAGCTAATTGACAAGATACTTAGTGTTCTGGGGATAGAGGGGAAAGAGGTAGAGAGGAAGGAGGATATTTAAGAAGGGAAAAATTGGAGTTAGACGGTTGGAGAAAATCCCAATGGCAGGAAAATGGGAAGGACATCCCATATAGAGAAACCTGGATACTATATATAGCATGCTGGTAGCTTAAGAGGACTTACTGGGGGTGGAAATGTAATAAATGCTGAAGAACTTTCCATTAAAGATGGCCCACTGGGTACAGGCACTGACATCTCTTTTGTTACTCAATTATGGAAATAACAGAAACTAGAAACAAGATAGGGTAAGATTTATTAACGACCCCAAATTGACAAGAATTTATCACGGAGTAGAAGGCCTCTTGAGTCTAAACAACCAAACAGAATTAAAGTTTAGGCTGTTTTTCCACCTTATCCTTCCCATGAACAAATTTAACTTCCCAGCTTTCCACCTCCAATTTCACCTCCCACCGTTCCCAAGTTGGGTTTCTGCTCAATTTGAAAGTCTAAACCCTTCTCTTATGAAGACTTAGGAGATAGTATAAATCATCACATTTGTTTCAGTGTTTGTTAAATCTTCCACTAAAATATAAACTCTTAAGAATATAATCAGGTTTTTATTCTAAGTATCTAATATACAGCATCTAACACAATGAACTTTAACAGAATTAGTTGATATGCATTTTACATGTCTTTTTAAATTTTGTTATCTTATTTTGATTTATAAATTTAGTTTTGGATTCCTGTATGTTCTGTAAACAGTGTGTTTCATTTTGCAATTTCAGCTTCAAAATAAACTTTTCTTTTTTATGACTTAATTTTCACAGAAGATAGTGCAATAGTTTATACATTTCTATGTTGAAGTAAATTATTTATTCCTTTTTCTTAATACTATCTTTTCAAAGACATTGTTACATTTGACATCCACATTAATCATATAATCTGTAAGAATTTATAAAATTTGGAGAATGTTTAGAATCAAAGAAATGCACTTTATCATCACTGCATTACAAAATTAATAGAGAAATAATCCCCTTTACTGATAAACTCTCAATGTACAAAAACAAACCTATAAGCAAAGGAAAAGAGGTGGCAAAAAAAATTTTCTTCAATACTTCCTTGAGATGAAGAAAATGGGGGACTTACCCTTACAGAAATGAACTAGCTCATGAGTGACAGGGCTTAGGAGGCTGAGGCAAGAGGATCTGCTATCTCTCATTCTTTAGACTCAGTGAAACTGGCCATATTATGAGAAAGGGTTTTTCCTTCTTTCCTTGCAAATATGTATAAGAATCAATAGTGTACTACATTTTTCTTCCTGATTAAAATCAGAGTACCAATTCTAATAGTGTGCATTATTAAGCTAACATGGTATATTAGTTCTCTATTAAAGTGGAACAAATTACTCCAAAGTTAATCACCTTAGCCAACAAATGTTAGTATCTCACCTGAGCCTTGTCACAAATACCCTTCTGATCTAAATACTGTCTTGAAATCTAACCACTTTTTTATTACTATTTATTCACTTAGTTCAGGTTTTTAACTTCTGTTCCTCTCCTGGCCCTTAACAGTTTATTTCAATTTAATATCAGCTCCTTGTGGACCATCTCAGAGAATTTACCTGAGATGGTGATGCCCCTCATCCCACTTTAAACAGCATGTAGTAGGGTGACAGCCTGTATTCAGTGGACGACTGATAATATCCTGTTAAATCTGTGAACTTACAACAGTACTGACCATGGTTTGAGTCTGAGGTATAACACTGATTTCTAAATTAAAGTGTTTAGTATAATAATGCACTTCTAACTCTGTTTATAGAGCATGGACAAACAGCTTCTGATTTAGCCAAGCTCTATACTCTTTCTATTTTTTTGCACATGGGTACCCCAAGATATATCTGTCCTTATAATAAAAGTCTTCACTAAAAGTCATAAGAAAGAATTGGGGTGGGTATTCTCTCTCTCTTTTTGATGCATAGACACTTTCTTTTTTTAAAAAAAATACTTATTTGTTTACTTGCTCTTCTTTTTGGGGGGGAAGTAAGTCTCGCTCTGTTACCCCAGGTAGACTGCCATGACATCATAGCTCTCGGCAACCTTAAACTCTTGAGTTTAAGTGATCCTATTGCCTCAGCCTCCCAAGTATCCAGGACTACAAGTGCCTGCCACAACAATAGGCTACTTTTTCTAGTTGTTGTAGGGACAGGTGGCTCTTGCTCAGGCTGGTCTCGAACTCTTGAGATCAAGCAATCCACCCACCTCATCCTTCCAAAGTGCTAGGATTACAGGCATGGTCTACAAGGCCTGCCTATAGATACCTTCTTAATTTAAATATTAATCCTTGAGGTTACCTTAGAAGAGATTTGAGAGCAGTAAGTGGTCTGAGATGAGAAATCTATACAAATTCTTTCTGCTTTCCTGACATTTTACTAGATACGCTCTATTCTTTCCACTATTCCTTCTGCACTCTTAGTGAGATGTCTTGGCTGATATGTCTGTCATTCAAATAGAAACTCATTTTTGGATTGTGCTGTTTGCTTGTGGATGGATGCCATGGAAGCAGAAGCAGAAACAAGGAAACTAATTAGATAAATTAGATTGTGTGTGCTGCCTGAATCACTAAAGAGAATTCTTTACTTCATATAATTTAATTTAAAGGGGCAACAAAATTAGTTATGCCTTTCATGTTTTCTGAGATGCAACGGATATGTTCAGTCATCCTTAAGCTTCAATCCTTTTAGGCAACTTGTGTAGGAAATCATATGAACCTGTCAAGAACATGTTTAAATTGTGAGAACTTCCTAATGTGCCTCAGAATAGAAAATGCACATATCGATTGTAAATAAGAATTGTTTCCATATCATAGAATTAAAAGACTGTCCTGGAGAGCTAGCTAGATAACAGAATTAATGAGCCAAACAGCCTATATGAATTATTAAGTCCAATATGAACAGGAAAAGGATGAAGTTTATACTAAATTGTTTAAACCCAAAATCAACCTTAAAAATATAAAAAGTTTGAGAATTGATAATATTTTAAGAGTATAACCTATTTTAGAGAAAATAGGCAAGGAGCCTTTGTATCTATTTACCTGTCTGAGAGGGTCTGAATAAACTGGTGATATATTCAACATATACACAGTCCCATACTTGGACTAATTTATGTCTGCATTTCTTCCATTCTCAAGACGAAGTTCTCTCCCACCATCTAAATACTTGCCAAATTCTATATTTTCCATTCCATCATGTCTTAAAGATTTTCTTCCCAAGCTTTCAAGTCCCAGTATCTCTTTCCAAGCTAAGAACTCACTTCTCTTTCTGTTCTAGACTGTCTCAGAAATCTTTTAAATCATTTTTCGGCCAGTTAGTTTTAACTGTTCATATTTTTCCTGTCCAATGTTTTTAAGAACAAAACTACAATTCCCCTTTTCAAACATTGTATTGGCTACCCATTAAATGTAAAAGCATTTCCCAGTATGCCAGTAAATATGTTCTTAATTCCTATCTGTTTTAAATCTATTAGTAATAGAAATGCTATTATTATTACTACTATAACTAGTTTTGTTGTGCACACACACACACACACTTTAGCCAAAACACTTTACTTGGGGACCTTTTTCACAGGTCCTTTATTACAAATTCCTTCCTCTACCCCTCTACATCAGTTAAATCTATATAACATTAAGGAACTCATATCAAAACAAACTCAAAACAAAATTTTATGATCATTCTCTTAAATTTTATTTCATCTAATAATCTAGACTCTAGCATTGAATCATAACTATCAATCTTAGAGCAGCTTTTTATTAGATTGAGTCCTTCTTGAGTGTCATCTTTATTTTTTAAATTTCTGCTAGTAAATTTTATACATAGCCAATTTTGGATTGGTTTAACTAATTTGTTTAAGTGACAAATTAATATAAAAATACCTAACCTATCATGAAGATGATTTATAAAACATACTTATCAAGGTAAATAACACTAAATGAAGAAAAACCCAAATGACCTAAAAGAGAACACTTGAGTATAGGGTAAAATATTTTTAAAATAAATAAAAGAAAAGAAAACAATTATAAAACCACTCAGGTCACAATTTATCAATAATTAAAGTAAATGATAATTTACCTAATTATAAAAGATAAAATATAGGATTGTCACAGTCAATGAATACACAAACTTCAAGTATATACTATAAGAAAGACATAAATGCTAGGAGCTTCGAAAGGTTGAAAATTAAAAAAAAAAAAACAAAGACAATGGAAAGAGGTATGCCACCTGTCTCTGGCACAGGAGTTTCATGCCAAGAATTTTGCTTATTACTAGGGCATATTGTGAATTAGATCAGCCTAAGGAAAAGGCGTAAGGTGTTCTTGGGTCTTTCCTGAGCATTTGTCTTGCTTGGACCTGTGTGTAGATTTCTCTTGCCCTGTACCCATGGTTCCTTTTAAATGTCTTGGCTCTCTCAAAGAGTCGGCCATTCCTTGGAGGCTCTGATGTTCTATAGCAGTAATTCCTAAACTTTATGGCTGCAGGGACCAGTTTCATGGAAGATAACATTTTTCACAGTACAGGGAGAGGGAGGGAATGTTTTGGGATGATTCAAGTGCACTAAATGTATTGTGTGTTCTATTTGTATTATTGCTCCATTGCAATACATAATGAAAGAATTATACAACTCACCAAAATGCAGACTCTGTGGGAGTCCTGGGCTTGTTTTCCTGCAGTTAGATGGCTCTAGCACTTGTGTCACGGCCTTAGCTCCATCTCAGACCATCAGACATTAGATTTTCATAAGGAACACACAGCCTAGAGCCCTCACAAGTCCAGTTTGCAGTAGAGTTTGAGCTCCTATGATTTGGCCTCTCATTTTGAATGTGACTTTCTTTTGATTGATCATTCACTTGGTTGATTGGTGATTTACTTGGTTTTATGTATTTTTGATTGTTTTCCAGGGTTCCCACAAGGGAGCTGTGCTGTAGATCTTCAAATGGGTTTTAGAACTCTCATAGGGGACCTCAGCCAAGATAGTGGGCTCCTATTAGCCATCGTTATGCTTGCTCTTTGATTTCTTAATTGAGGGAAAAGGTTTGGAGCTTTATCATTTGCCATTTTTTATATGACTTTTCTAAAAATGTAAGTTTTCTAAGTCCAAGTAATTGAATTGTAGCTGTACTTTTAGTCCCTAGAACAGAGTCTGCAAATAGGGACCATGATATCACTATATATTGAATGCATTCTAAACTTTCTGTTTTATATCTATTCATAAAATGTATTTACTTTCTTCAATTTTAAATATTTAAATAAGTTTTGAAATATCTATCAGTCTGCTCTAAGGCATTTGTAAGTTATATAATCAGAATGCTTTATAGAGGAAATTATATATATTTAGATATTGATGGTGTTAAGAACAGTATCACAGGAAGAAAGATAAAAAATAGTAATAAATCACATCATAGAGAATTATGTGTTAGTGTAATAATTGGCTGCATTTTGTTTTGTATGAAGTGGAAAACCATTAAAGTTTTCTAACCAAAAGCATGGCATGTTTATATTTCTGTAGATCATTAACATTACTGGTAATTTTTTAAAAAAAATAGCTGTTAAATTAAAAATTTTGAAGGTATACTATAGATTTTTCTCATGTTTTCAGGAAATCTAATAATAATCCTATTCCATAAAAGATTATTCTGTAAGAATAATTAGAGGTATACAAACAGGAAAAATTGAGAGTATTTAAGATGTTCTTACAAAAGTCCAGAAAAATATAAATAGAACTTTATATTCATCTACAACCCCCAGCTTTCTTATTATTAATGATTTCACGGAATCTTTCTATCTTTGCATTTTTAGTGTAATAGTGTCTTACATCTATATTTTCTTTTATTCATTTGAATATTTCTGGGATTTCTTCCAAAATGTAGTTGAGTTACCAATAAACAACCTTGTTTTTAAACTTTCTTAGGAGCATCCAGAAAGCTTTTCATGTAGATCTAACATGACCCCGCTAAAAAGGCTTTAATCTTTTAAAAATTCTCACTGACACCTTGACTAAGAAATCTTTTCATTTGGCTGCTGAAATGTGAATAATTTTTGGCCATCCATAACTTCCAGGAGTTATGCTACTTGAAATTATATTATTTCTAATGATTATTCTACTTTTGATGGTCTTTTCATGGATTTAATTATTTAATAATCATGTGCAGATCAGTACTCCACCATACACTGTGCGTGTCTCCACCATTTCTCTCTCCCTCCTTTGATCTTGGTCCTGTGAACTGCAGCCACCTTAATTTCCCTGAACTCTGGACTCTTCCATAAAGTGAGGGACACAGCCAGCCTCTATTTAAGTTTCACCTCCTGTTGTTTTGCCTGAAAAATGCCTTTGGTTGGTAAATTGACATAATCACGTGGTTTTGCTTGTTTGATACTTTTCAATGCCTTGCCTTGCCTATGATTCAAAATCTTAAAATATTTACTTCACAAATTTTGTCTTTTTTTAAAGTTCTTTAAGGTAGGAGAGTAAATTTGGTCCTTGTCACTTCATCATAGTAAGAGGTGGCAAAGTCTCAAACTTGAAATGGACAGATGGCATATGGGAAAGGTGAAATCCAGTTTGAGAGTGTTTAAAGAGTAAAATCAGTAGTAGGTGATGATTTAAACCAATATGGTGGTGATGGTGGAGAAAGAACCTCTTTATGATGAATATGTTTGTTTCTTTCTTTAAGCTCTCTCTGTTTCATCCATTGCCTAGGATTCTCTTTATTCTCTAGCTTTTATTTATCATGGGCAAATGAATGCATTCTACTTATTATTTATTTTGTGTATAAATTCTATCCTCCAATTCCCATGTCTAGATCACAATCATATCTACTCAACATTTGAAAAAATTTTAATATATTCATGTTCAATATTATTTCTACTATGTATTACAATAGGAACGAATATCTACTTGGACAATGTACTGATCACCTTAACAGGTTAGGACATTTTATGTGGAAAGAACATTTTTTGCTGTCCACAATCATTTTTAATATATAGGTTGAAGAATGGATTTATATTGTTGAGGTAAAACTCTGATTATATAAGATAATCACTCGTTTGTGCAAATATAAACTGTTATTTAAAATTAAATGATAAAACCAATTGATATTGAAGTAAAGAGAAACTTATTTTGTTATACCAATATAAGCTACATATTTAAAAGATAACTTTTGTATATCATTGCTTCTTGGGACACCACAATTTAGATATAAAAGAAGCATGAATAGAAAAACACAAATGGAATATAATGTTCAATAAATAGAATTTGAAAACATATACCTCAGTAGGGATATCTTTAGTCAATCAGTGAATAAAATATTAGGATATATGTAAGATAACAGTTTCTTGAATTCTGTTCTCCTGGAATGAAATAAATTGCATGTGGGTCTGAAATTGAAAAATTCAATGGTGTATATGAATCAACACATTTATTAGTCACAAAAGTTATGTTTTCAAGTGAAATTCATCTCGGGAAATTACTGTTTGATTTTTTTTTTATATTTGTCTTTATTATTAAATCATAGCTGTGTACAATAGTGCAATCAAGGGGTACAATGTGCTGGTTTCATATACAATCTTTTTTCATCAAACTGACTAACATAGCCTTCCTGGCATTTTCTCAGTTATTTTTTTTTTTTTTTTTTTACTTTCTAAATTATTTTTTATTGAGTCATAACTGTGTACAATAATTCAGTCTTGGAGTACAGTGTGCGGGCTTCCCATACAATCGGAGATATTTTTATCAACCTGATTAATATAACATTCATGATATTTTCTCATTTACTATGTGAA